>JAQQSO010005221.1:0-12200 GCA_028658305.1 Pachyuromys duprasi
AAAAAAAGAATTCTCTGTTTAGCTCTGTTCCCCATTATTTTAATTGGGTTACTTTGTTGGTGTTTAACTCCTTTAGTTGTCTACATATTCTGGATATTAGCCCTCTTGTCAGATATAGGGTTGGTGAAGATCTTTTCCCAGTCTGTACACTGTACTTTTCTTCTGTTGGCAGTGTTCTTTGCTTTACAGAAGCTTTTCAGTTCCATGAGGTCCCATTTACTGATTATTAATCTTAGAGACTGTTCTGTTGGTGTTCTGTTCAGCAAGTTGTCTCCTGTGCCAATGAGTTCAGGTCTCTTCCTACTTTTTCTTCTAACAGATTTAGTGTATCTGGTTTTATGTTAAGTTCTTTGATCCACTTGGACTTTACTTCTGTGCAGGATGATAAGTATGAATCTATTTTCATTTTTCTACATGTAGACATCCAGTTAGACCAACACCAATTGATGAAGATGCTATCTTTTCTTTTCCATTGTATGGTTTTGCCTTTTTCATCAACAATGAAGTGTCTGTAGGTGTATGGGTTTATTTATTCTTCTGTGGTTCAATTCCATTAATGCACGAGTTTGACTATATACCAATACCATTCTGTTATTATTACTGTTGCTTTATAATACAGCTTGAGATCACAGATGGAGATATCTCCAGAAAATCTTTTATTATACAGGGTTGTTTTAGCTATTCTGTTTTTTGTTTGTTTTTTTCCATACGAAGTTAAGAATTTTTCTTTTAAGGTCTGTAAGTATTGTGTTGGTATTTTGATGGAAATTGCATTGACTATGTAGATGGTAGGATGGCCATTTTAACTATGTTGATTCTATCAATTCATAAGCATTGGAGATCTTTTTTTCTTCTGACTTGTTCTTCAATTTCTTTCTTCAGAGAATTGGAGTTTTTCATGCGGGTCTTTCACTTGCTTAGTTAGGGTCACATCAAGGTTCTTTATGTTTTTTTGTGGATATTGAGTAGGGTGTTGTTTTTCTAATTTCTTTCTCAGCCATTACGTCTTTTGTATACAGTAGGGCTACTGATTTATTGAGTTAATTTTGTATCCATCCACTTTGCTGAAGGAGTATATTAGCTGAAGGTGTTCTCTGCTTTATTTTTTGGGTCACTCATATATACTATCACATCATCTTTAAAGAGTGACACTTCCACTTTTTCCTATCAAATTTCTATCCCCTTTGTCTTCTTTAGCTTTCTTACTGCTCTAGCTAGGACTTCAAGAAGTATATTCTAAAATAAGGACTGGTGGGCAGCTTTTACTTGTCCCTAATATCAGTGGGTTTATTTTAAAATTCTCTCCATTTATTCTGTTGTTGGCTATGGACTTGCTGTATATTATCTTTATTATGGATGGGTATGTTCCTCATACCCCTGATTTCCCTAATACATTAAAAATGAACAGATATTGGATTTTGTCAAATGCTTTTTCTGCATCTAAGGAGATGACAGTATGTGTTTTTGTGTGTCCTTTCAGTTTGTTTATGTGGTAGATTACATTGATGGATTTCTTTATATTGAACCACACCTGAGTGCCTTGGATGAAGCCTGCATTGTCATGGTAGATGCTATCATTGATGTGTTCTTGGATTCAGTTTTGAAAGTTTTCTTTTGGGGATCTTTGTGTGGTTTACGCATCAAAATGACTGTGGCCTCATAGAATGAAGTTAGTAATGTTCCTTCTGTTTCTATTTTATAGAATAGTTTGAAGAGTTTTGGTATTAGCTTTTCTTTGAATGTCTGATAGAATTCTGCTCTGAAACAATCTGTCCCTGTTTTTTGTTTGTTTGTTTTTTTAAATGGGAGACTTTTGATAAATGCTTCTATTTCCTATTTCTTTTTGGGATATAGAACTGTTTAATTAATTTACCTAATCTTGATTCAGCTTTGGTAAATTGAATTGATCAACAATATTATCCATTTAATTTAGATTTTTAAATTTTGTGGTTTATATTATTTTGAAGTAAGACCTAATGATTATTTGGATTTCCTCAATTTCTTTTGTAATGTCCCCCCTTTCATTTCTGATTCTGTTGATTTGAATAGTGTCTTTCTGCCTTTTAGGTAGTTTGGCTAAAGGTGTTTCTATCTTGTTGATTTTCTCAAAGAAGCAGCTCTTGATTTCATTGTTTCTTTGAATTGTTCTCTTTGTTTCTAGTTTATTGATTTCAGCCCTGAGACTGATTATTTTAAGCTATCTACTCTTCTTGGGTGTGCCTGCTTCTTTTCCTCCCCTGGGGCTTTTAGGTGAATACTTATGTTGTTTGTATGCTATGTTTTGAATTTCTTCGTGAAATCACTTAGTGCTATGAACATTCCTTTAAGCATTGCTTTCACATGTCCCTAAAGTTTGGGTATGCTGTGTTCTCATTTTCATTGAGTTGTAGGAAGTTTATAATTTCTTCCATGACCCAGCTATCATTGATAGAGAGTGGTTCAGTTCCCATGTATGTGTAGGCTTTTTGCTATTTCTTTTGTTGTTTATGTCCAGCTTTAATCAATGGTGGTCTGATAGGACACAAGTAATTATTTCAATCTTCTCATATCTTTTGAGGCTTGCTTTGTGACCAACTATATGTTCTCTTTTGGAGAATGTTCTGTGAGCTGCTGATTAGAAGGAAAATTCTTTGTGTGCAAAGTTCTGTAGGTGTATTTTAGTTATATTTGATTTATGACATCTATTACTATCATTGTTTTTTTTTTGTTTTGTTTAGTTTCTGTTTTGTTGATCTGTCCTTTATTGAGAGTGGGGTGTTGAAGTCTCCCACTATTAAAGTGTGGAAATCTATGTGTTGTTCAAGTTTTATTAATGTTTCTTTTACAAATGTGGGTGCCTTTGTATTTGGGTCATACATGTTCAGAATTAAGATGTCTTCTTGGTGGTATTTTCTTTTGATGCATATGAAATGACCTCTCTCACCTCCTTTGTTTAATTTAGTTTCAAAGTCTGTTTTACTAGATATCAGAATGTCTACACCTGCTTGCTTCTTTGGTTCATTTGCTAGGAAAGTCAATCTCCATCCCTTTCCTGTCAGGTAATGTCTATTATTATGGCTGAGTTGTGTTTCTCGTGTACAGCAGAATGCTGGGTCCTGTTTAGGCATCCATTCTGTAAGTCTCTGTTTTTATTCAAATGTGAAGTCCTTTGATGTTGAGAGAAATTAATGATCAGTGATGTAAGATCCTTTTGTTTTGATGTTGCTTGTGGCAGTGTGCTTGTGTGCTCGGCAGCTTTTATTTTGCTGTAGCAAAGTTATTTATTTCCTGTGTTTTCCTGTGTGTAGTTAGCCTTTTTAGGTTGTATTTTTCCTTCCAGCACCTTCTGTAGGGCTAGAGTTTTGGGTAGCTACTGTTTAAATTTGTTTTTGTCATTGAATGTCTTGTTTTCTCCATCTTTGATGATTGAGAGTTTTCCTAGGTTTAGCAGTCTGGGTTGATATCTGTGTTCTCTTAGGGGCTCCACGATATCAATCCAGGCCCTTCTGGATTTCATATTCTCTGTTGAGAAGTCTGGTGTGATTCTGATGGGTTTGCTTTTTTCCCTGGCAGCTTTCAGCATTTTTTTTCTTTGTTCTGTATATTTAGTGTTTTGATCGGTATGTGGTAGGAGTTTTTCCTTTTCTGGTGTAATCTATTAGGTGCATTGTAGGCCACTTGCTTGCCTATATGCCTTTCCTTTAAATTGTGGAAAATTTCTTCTATGATTTTGTTGAAAATATTTTCTGGGTCTTAGAGGAGGGAATCTTCTTTTTCTTCTATTCCTATTATTCTTAAGTTTTGTCTTTCCATGTTGTCTTGGATTTCTTGGATGGTCTATGTCAGGAAATTTTTAGGTTGAACATTTTTTTTTTTTGAGGAAAGTGTAGAATTCTTCCATTGTAGTTTCAACACATGAAATTTGTTCTTCTATCTCTTCTAATCTGTTGGTGATGCTTACCTCCAAAGTTCCTGTTTTTTCCCTAAGTTCTCCTTCTCCATAATTTTGCAGTTTGTGTTTTCTTTAATGTTTCCACTTGCATCTTCAGATTTTGAACCATTTTGTTGATTTCCTTCACCTGTGTGTGTGTGTGTGTGTGTGTGTATTTTCTTATCTTTCATTCAACTCTTCCACCTGTTTGTTTGAACTTTCCTCTATTTCTTTCAGTGCTTTACTTATTTCTTCTCTGAAGGCTAGATCTTTGTCTTGATCTTCCTGTATTTCTTTATGTATGGCCACAATATGTTTTATTTTTACCTTTCTGTATTTGTTTACACATTTTATTCTTTTCCTCTGTATCATATTCATAAAGAATGATTTAAGTTCATTTTCTGGAATTTCACTTGTGTTAAGGTTTCCAGGCCTGCTTGCCCTTGGATAAATGGGATCTGCAGATACCATATTGCTCTGGCATTTGTTGATAGTGTTTTTCATGCTGGCCTTAACACATCTGGCTGTCTCAGGCATTGACTATTAGTTTCTGATGCCAGTTGTATTCCTGGGAGGTAGTGGTGTTGCAGGAAATCTCATTGGCAGGAAGGAGATTGACTTTTCAGGTGCTTTTTCTCAACCTTTTTGGTATGGTCTCCAAATGGCCGGTGTTTCTCAGGAATTGATACAGCTCTCTTCTGGTGTATGATGCTGTGAACTAACTTGGATTTCTTGCTTTGACTTTAATGAGCTGCCACTGTTCATACAGTATGTTGGGGACAACCCTCTTTTTTACTGTTATTATTTATTAAAATTTATTCACTTTGTGTTCTGGCTGTAGCCCCCTCCCTTTTCTCCTCCAGGACCTACTGTCCCTCCTCTTTATTCCTATATCCCTTCCCTAGTCCACTGATAGGGAGGTCCTCCTTCCATACTATCTGACCCTAGCCTATCAGGTCACTTCAGATTTGTATGGATCCTCTTTCTCTGTGACCTAGTAAGGAATCTATCTGGGGGAGGTGATGAAAGTGCAGCAACCAAGTTCATACCAATGACTACCTTGCTCCCCTTACTTATATGGTGACTGGGATGCCCATTGGCTACACCTGAGCAGTGGGTCTAGGTCCTCTCTATGCATGATCCTTGGTTGATTCATCAGTCTCTGCAAGCCCCCATGGACCCAGATTTTTTGGCTCTGTTGGCTCCTATCCCTGCCAGGTCTTTCTATCTCCCCTTTCTTCCATAAGATTCCCTTGTACTCTGCCAAAAGATTGGCTATGA
The DNA here is from genome assembly GCA_028658305.1 of Pachyuromys duprasi. Lineage (NCBI taxonomy): Eukaryota > Metazoa > Chordata > Mammalia > Rodentia > Muridae > Pachyuromys > Pachyuromys duprasi. Next base: position 5,192 of record JAQQSO010005221.1, read on the forward strand.
GACTGAGTATCTGCTCTATTACCCTTCTGGGTAGTCTTTCAGAGCCTCCTCCACCAACCCATGGAAGGTTCCTATTCTGTTCCCTGTCTTCTCCTACTTTGAATGCCTATCCTGTTTGGCCTACTGAATGAAAATTAAGCCATTTTCCTAGGGCCATCCTTGTTGTGTAGCATCTTTATAACTATAGATTTCAGTATGTTTATCCTGCACTATATGTCTAATATCCATTTATAAGTGTGTATATACCATATGTGTCTTTCTTCTGGGATACTTCACTCAAGGCGATCTTTTCTAGTTCCATCCATCGGCCCTCAAATTTCATGATATCTTTGTTTTTGGTTGCTGAATAGTGTTTCATTGTGTAAATGTACCACAATTTCTGAAGTTAAACACCAATAAACCAAGTAATCCAATTAAAAATGGTGTACAGTGCTGAACAGATAATTCTCAGTAGAGGAACATCAAATGGCAGAGAAATGCTAAAAGAAATGCTTATCTGGGAAATGCAAATCAAAACGACCCTGAGAGTGTACCCATCAGAATGGCTAAGTTTAAAAATTCAAATGACAACACATGCTAGAGAGCTTGGGAAGAAAGGGGATCCCTCCTCTTGTGGGAATGTGGGAATGTAATCTAACACAATCACTTTGTCAGGAACGATTAACATTTTATATAGTAATAGTAGTGAGGAGACATACTATTTGGGCTACTATATTGAATTCTTATATATACCACCCTCCCAGCCCTTATTCTACCCTAATCCCTTTCAACACCCCAGCACTAGGAGGAAGAAAAAGAGAGTAAGAGGAAAAGTGGGTCATCGACTTCTTTAGACAACTTCCTTCTGATTAGGGGCATCAGATCTTTGTTGTTAAAATTTCTCGCAAGAGCAAATTCAGCAGCATGAACCAGAAGTTGCAAAGACCATGAGCAGCAGAAGCAGCATCAAGGGGAGAAGTTGCCATAGGTCCTCTTGGGGCTCCTCAGTTTATTCCCTTTCCAGAGTACCCGGCATTAAACTCTCTGCAGATGGCAAAAATTACATCCCTCCTAGAGTGTAAGAAAACATAGTTAATGGCTGTGAACAACATGAAGTAGCCCAACATACCATACCAGGGAATAAAACAAAAACATATTCACATACCATTAAAGGCTTTTTTAACAAACCAAATTCTCACAATAGCAGTGCTTCTTGGAATATAGAACTTTTTAAAATAATTTATTTATTTTTATAGAATATAGAACTTATTGTTGACAAAACACAAACACGTTTTTGTTGTATTATTTTAAAAAATGGTTCTTGATACACATTGAATAATATTTCATTATACACAGAAAATAAAAAACAATGTAGAAGAATAACCCACCCCCAAATAAGTACAACTAACAAAGTAGTTCACATCAAACCTAAACAAGGTCCAGGTAGCACTAAAGTTGAAATGCATTGCAAAGAACTATAGTTCTACTCTAATCATATAGAAATTTACTGAGATGTATAAACTTTTGGTATGGTTAGCATAGATGTGTGACACATTTTATGTGCAAGTTTTCTATATAATGAAGTTTATATATATAAACAATATGTCATTAGAAAATGATAACAATACAAAGACAAAATCACTTACTTTGGTGAGGAACACAACTAACAATGGCCTATATGGTTTCAGAGAAATAGGACTTGGAGTTTTTTGTTTTTTGTTTGTTTGTTTTTTTCTTTTTTTCTCTGAAGAGTTTGTTCTTGGAGAGAATACAAGATTACAAGATGGCGACACCCGGAAGACATTTCATCTGAGGAGCAGAACAACAATCTCGGTACAGCAAAAAAAGAGACTGAACTCTGGACCCTAAAACAAGAGCGATTGTGTTTCCCAGGTGAGAGGAAACTCCACGGTGCAGGAATCAGTTGGGTCCACTTTCAGGTCACCCAGCCAGAACCCAGAAAAGATCCTGGGTCGCACAGGCATTCAGTCACCAGACTATATGCTTGTATGTCCTGATCTCCTTCCCAGGCTGAACAGTGGGCAGAAAAACACCAGAGACTGGGAGTCACAATCGAGAGAAAAAGCAACAGGAAAGGTAGGAAATGGGACTGACCTCAGGTCACCCAGTCTATCCCTGGAAAAGGTCCCTCAGACCAGCTGGCACACACACCCAGCCCTGAGCGGGACTTAAGCCAGGAGCACAGACACCTGCTGCATGCCTGACTCTCTGTCACAGACAGAACTGTGTGGCCCAGGGCATCAGAGATTGTGTTTCCCTGTAGGGAGAAAATCCCACAGGGAAGGAAGCTAACTGGAACTGACTGAAGGTCACTAGAAAAGGTCCCGGAGACCAGCAGGCACACACTGCCAGCCCAGAAACTTGCTCAGTGCCCAACTATCAGTAAAAGACAAAACTGTGAGCCCCAGGACATCAGAGCCTGGGAGTCCCTGTCAGGAGAAAACCCCACAGGGAGGGAAATAGTATAGAGCACTCAGCAGAGCCCCCACCCACCACAACCACCACCAGCAGACATGGGAAAGTTCTCAGGAAAAGGTCTCAGGTTTCTGCCCAGTCACCAGCTTGGAGCCACCACCTGCCAGGCCTGCATGTTTTACAGACCACCACTAACACCACAGACTAGGCCTTCCTTTTGGGAGAAAACCCCACAGTGGGGGAAACATCTGACCCTACCTCAGGAAAACTAGATCCTAAAAAGTTTCAGGCTATCCACAGGCTCCTGACTCTAGCCTCCAGTTGCATACATGAGAGCAGAGCTCACCTGCCACTGACTACTGCCTGGGTACTGGGACACAGAGCCCCAACCTCAGACGTACAGAAGCCTTGGATCCCCGAGATTAACCCCCAGACACTGCTACAAGGGGCAACCAGTTATCCCTAATTAAACTGACCAAACCAAAAGACACCCAGGTTACAGAAGCAGTTCACTAAATTTACAGCAAGAAACCCAGAAGCTGGGCAACTGTCACCAGTACTGCTCTGGGTGAGAGGAGAGTCATCTTGATGAACAAGGACCACAGTTACCACTCCTAAAGTGAGCTGTGGCAATTCATGAAAAACACTGGCCATTCAGTGACCATATCCAAAACCTGAGGAGGCTTCCTTCAGGAAAATCATTTTCCTACCAAGGGGATTCTCTCCACCACAAGATTCCAGGAAGCACCAGAAACTAACACCCAACACCTAATATATCCCAATGGGTAGAGAACAGCATAAAAACATAACCAACAAAACACAGAAAAATATGGCATCTCCAGAACCCAGTTACCCAGGAGGAAGCAGCCCTAGACACCCCAGCATAAATGAAATTCAAGAAGTTGACCTAACATCTATGCTTATGAAGAGAATAATAGAGAAAACAGTTAAAATGTGTAAAGAACTAGAGTAAGATAGAGTCAAACATCCGTAAAGAAATACAGGAAGTTGCAACCAAACAGTTTGAAGCCTTTAGAGAAGAAATACTTAAATCACTGAAAGAAATAAAAGAAACAGAGTAAGTTTCAAACAAACAGCTAAAGGAATTGAAGGAAAAACAGAAAAATACACTCAGGCACGTGAAGGAAATCAACAAAACAGCTCAAAATCTGAAGATGGAATTGGAAAAATTAAAGATAACAAAAATGGAGGAAATTGTGGAGAGAAATAACTTAGAGAAGAAAACAGGAACTACAGAGGTGAGCATAACCAATAGACGAGAAATGGAAGAAAGAATCTCAGGTGTGGAATATACAATGTAAGAAATCGATTTATCCATTAAAGAAAAGAAAATGTTAAATCTAAAAAATTCCTGACACAAATGATCCAAGAAATCCAAGACAAATTAAAAAGACAAAACATAAGAATAATAGGAAGAGAGGGAAAAGAGGATGCCTTCCTTCAAAGCCCAGGAAATATTTTCAACAATATCTTTGAAGAAAATTTCCCCAACTTAAAGGAGAGACCAATGAGAATACAAGAGGCCTACAGAACACCCAATAAATTAGACCAGAAAAGAAAATCCTCCTGCCACATAATAATCAATTCAATAACTATACAGAACAAAGAAAAAAAATACTAAAAGCTGCAAGGGAAAAAGGCCAAGTAACACATAATGGCAAACACATCAAAATCACACCTGACTTCTCAACAGAGACTATCAAAGCCAGAAGGGCCTGGACAGATAACACATAAACCCTAAGAGAACACAGAGGTCAGGCCAGGCTACTATACACAGCCAAACTCTCAGTCCTCATAGACAGAGACAACAAGGTAGTCAATGACAAAAACAAATTTCAACAATACCTACACACAAATCCAGCATTACAGAAGACACTAGAAGGAAAAATACAACCCAAGGAAACTAACTACTTTCAATAAAACACAGGAAATAATTAATCTCACAGTGAGACAAAAAGTAACCATGAACACAAACTTACTACCACAACCAGCATCAAAATCAAAGGATCTAGCAGCCACTGGTCATTAATCTCTCTCAACATCAATGGACTTAATTCTCCAATAAAAAGACACAGACTAACAGAGTGGATGCATATACAAGATCCAGCAATATGTTGCATACAAGAAACACACCTAAGTCAACAAGATAGACATTATGTGATGGTAAAGGGCTGGAAGAAAGTTTTCCAAGCAAATGGACTTAAGAGGCAAGCAGGAGTAGCCATTCTAATATGTGATAAAATAGACATTCAATCAAAATTAATAAAAAAGAGATGGGGAAGGACACTTCATACTCATCAAGGGAAAATTACATGAGGAAGACATCACAATCCTGTACATCTATAATGCAAATACAAGCCCACACACATTTTTAAAAGAAACATTAATAAAATTAAACTACAGATAGATCCCCAGACATTAATAGTGGGAAACTTCAACACCCTACTCTCAACAAAGGACAGGTCAACAAAATGGAAAGTAAACAAAGAAACAATGTCTCTAACAGAGGTCATGAATTAAATGGACCTAACAAACATCTACAGAACATTTCACCCAAAACCAAAAGAAATTACCTTCTTTTCAGCACGTCATGGAACCTTCTCCAAAATAGACCATATGGTTGTTCACACAGTGAGCCTCAACAGATACAAGAAGATTTTAATAATCCCTTGTATCCTAACTGACTAAAGCTGGGCCTCAACAACAACAGAAATAGCAAAAAGCCTACACACATATGGAAACTGAGCAACTTGCTACTAAATGACAACTGGGTCAGGGAAGAAATAAAGAAAGAAATTAAAGACTTCCTAGAATTTAATGAAAATGAAAACACCACATGCCCAAACTGACAAAATGAAAGCAGTTCTGAGAGGAAATCCATAGCACTAAGTGCCTTCAAGAAGAATCCGAGACTTCTCATTCAAGCAACTTAGTGGCTCACCTAAAAGCCTAGAAGAAAAAGAAGCAGACACACCAAATAAGAGATGGCTTCAAATAATCAAACTAAGGGCTGAAATCAATAAATTAGAAACAAATAAATAAATTCAAAGAATAAATGAAACCAAGAGGTGATTCTTTGAAAAAATCATCTCTACAAATCCTTAGCCAAACTAACTAAAAGGCAGAGAGACACTATCTGTTAGTATTCTGAAACAACCTTGCTTCTGGTTACCTAGCAACAATGACATCATCTTGTATTGCCCAGCCAGGTGGCCACACCTGGGGGTGTGGTTAGTAATTACCTGACCTATAAAAGGACCACCAGACACGTGTTCTCTCTTACTTCTCTACCCTCTTATTCCTCTCACTCTCTAACTCTCTCTATGGGGTGCCCTACCCCTCCTCCCCTTTCCTCCTCTCCCTCTCCCTTCCCTTATCATGGCCAACGCCTGTTCCCCCTTCTCCCCTAATAAACCCCTTTCATAGAAAACCTGTTGTAAACCTCATCTTAATTTTTATTTCTAATATTGGTGAGCTGCCAGGGGAAGGTAACCCCTGGTTCTCCTGGGACCCCTCTATCGAACTAATATAACTAAAATAGATGGCTTTAACAGGTTTACTCTGTTCTTACCTAAACTGCTCTCTCAGTCCTCCGGAATTTTCCAGGCTACCTATGCTTTTTCCACGACTCCGCTTACAACTGGACACCCTGCTGTGTGTTGGCTGGCAGGAACGCCACAGCCTCAGCAGAGACATCTAACTACAGCTGCCTGGAGACACACGCATCCTCTTGCAACCGGGTGCCCTGCTGAGCCAGCCGCTGCCTGGCCGAGCATGGCAAAAACGGATTGGAGCAGTGCTCCCACTTCACATACACAACTTACTTCTACCTGGGTAAGCATCCTTCTTTCTGGCTCTGGTTCCCCTCCATCACCAAGCTGTGCAGCGGAGCTGCTCTGGCGTGTGCGCAACCCTGATGACTCCCCCGCCAGGACCGTGCTTGAACTGGTACTCTGAGCCTGAGGTGTTCTCACTGTGCTAAAATCAGCTTGAGGGTACTTGGTGTTTAGGAAAAATTCCCCGATTGCACTGAACAAGATTTTAAACTTGCCGCGGGATCTTAAACCTACCGCCCAAGACTTGTGACGCCATGTTGCTTTTGGGCAACTGGGCGGAACCCTCCTTCACTATGGGCTCAATGCTGTGCCGGCGCCATCTTTAATTAGGGCAAGAGATTCCCACTCCCATGCAGTGACCCCTCCCCCACTGAGCCTCTCTGGGAAATTCTCCAAGCTGTGCTTTTAAACTCAGACTTCCGATTCTTCTGATCTTTTCCCAAGATTTTAAATAGCCAAAAAACTTTCTCCCTAATTTCTATATACTCTGCTCTTACTTTAAATGCTTAAATTTCTTATTTAATACTTTATATCATTTCCTCATGTTTATAAAGCTTCCTTAATAACTGTTTGTTTTATCTTTTAGACTAGACCACAATGACAAGCCTCATTTAAATTGGTATACATTTTATAAAAATTTAAAGTTGTGTTGTGTTTTACTGTCTATGATTCAACCCTGCTTCAAAATAAATTTTATATAATAATAAAAATTCAAAGTTATAAATATCTATTCAAAT
>JAQQSO010005222.1:0-12198 GCA_028658305.1 Pachyuromys duprasi
AGGGTTAGGGTTAAGGGTTAGGGTTAAGTTTTAAGGGTTAGGGTTGAGGGTTAGGGATTATGGTGAAGGGTTAGCGTTAAAAGATACGATTAAGGGTTAGGGTTAAGTTTTAAGTTTAAAGGTTAAGTGTTAATGGTTAGGTTTAAGGGTTAGGCTTAAGGGTTAGAGTTAAGGGTTAGGGTTAAGTGTTAGGGTTAAGAGTTAGGCGTGAGGGTTAGAGGTTAGGGTTAAGGGTTAGCGATAAGGGTTAGTGTTATAGTTATGGGTTAGGGTGAAGGGTTATGGTTAAGGGTTAGGGATAAGGGTTAGGGTTTAGGGTTAGGGTTAAGGGTTAGGGTTAAGGGTTAGGGTTAAGGGTTAGGGTTAAATGTTAGGGTTTTGGGTGAAGGGTTAAGGGTTAGGGTTAAGGGTTAGGATTACGGTTAGGGGTTCGGGTGAAGTGATAGGGTTAAGTGTTAGGGTTTAGGGTTAGGGTTAAGGAATAGGGTTTAGGTTTAGGGGTTAGGGTTTAGGGTTAGGTTTATGGATAGGAATAAGGGGAAAGGTTAGGTGTTAGGTTTATGGGTTATGGTTAGAGGGTTATGGTTAGGGTTAGGATTAGGGTTAGTGTTAAGGGTAAGGGTTAAGGGTTATGTTTAAGTGTTAGCGTTATTTTTAAAGGTAAGGGTTAATGGTTTGGGTTAAGGGTTAAGGGTTACGTTTAAGGGTTAGCGTTAGTGTTAAAGGTTAGCATTAAGGGTTAGGGTTAAGGTTTAAGGATTAAAAGTTAAGGTTATGGTTAAGGGTTTGGTTTAAGGTTTAGAGTCAAGGGTTAGGGTTAAGGGTCAGGGTAAAGGGTTAGTCTTATTGGTTAAGGGTCAGTGTTATGGGTTAGGGTTACGGGTTAGGTGTCAGGGTTAAGGGATAGGGTTAAGCGTTCGGGTTAAGGATTAGGGTTAAGGGTTATGGTTAAGAGTTAAATTTAAGGGTTAGGTTTAAGGTTTAAGGGTTAAGGGTTAGGGTTAAGGGTTAGGGAGAAAGGTTAGGGTTAGGGTTATGATTAGGATTAGGGTTATGGTTAGTGGTAAGGGTTAAGGGTTATGGTTAAGGGTTAAGGTTAATTTTTAGGGTTGAGGGTTAGGATTAAGGGTTAGGCTTATGGGTTAAGGATCATTGTTATGGGTTAGGGTTAAGGGTTAGTGTTAAGGGTTAGGGTTAAGGGTTAAAATTATGGTTTAAGTTAAGGGTTAAACGTTAGGGTTAAGGGTTAGGGTTAAGGTTTAAGAATTAAAAGTTAAGGGTTATGGTTAAGGGTCTGGGTTAAGGGTTAGAGTTAAGGGTTAGGGTTATGGGTTAAGGTTATGGTTTAGTGTTAAGGGTTAGGGGTTAGGGTCAGGGGTTAGTGTTATGCGTAAGGGTGAAGAGCTAGGCTTAAGGGTTAGGGGTTTGGGTTAAGGGTTAGTGTTAAGTTTTAAGGGTTAAAAGTTAAGGGTTATGGTTAAGGGTCTGGGTTAAGGGTTAGAGTTAAGGGTTAAGGGTTAGGGGTTACGGTTAAGGGTAAGCGTTATGGGTTAGAGTTAAGGGTTTGGGTTAAGAGTTACGGTTAAGGGTTATAGTTAAGGGTTATGGGTTTGGCGTAGGAGTTAGGGTTAAGGGTTAGGGTTAAGGGTTATGGGTTAAGGTTAAGATTTAGGATTAAGGGTTAAGGGTAAAGGGTTAGGGTTAAGTGTTTTTGTTATGGGTTAGAGTTAAGGCATTTTGGTTTTGGTTACAGGTTAGGGTTAAGGGTTAGGGGTTAGGGTTAAGGGTTAAGGGTTAGGTTTATGGGTTAGCATTAGGATTAAGGGTTAGGTTTAACAGTTAGGCTTATGGGTTATGGGTTATGGTTAAGGGTAATGGGTTAGGGTAAGGGTTAGGGTTAAGGGTTAGAGTTAAGGGTTAGCGTTAAGTGTTAGGGTTAAGGGTTAGTGTTAAGTGTTAAGGGGTAGGGGTTAGGGTTAAGGGTTAGGGTTAAAAGTTAGGGTTTAGGGTTAGGGTTAAGGTTTAAGGTTAAGGGTTAAGTGTTAAGGGTTAGGGTTATAGGTAAGGGTGAAGAGCTAGTCTTAAGGGTTAGGGGTTTGGGTTAAGGGTTAAGGGTTAAGGGTTAGGGTTAAGGGTTAGGGTTAAGTGTTAGTGTTAAGGGTTAGGGGTGATGGTTAGGGGTTAGGGTTCAGGGTTACGGTTATGGGTTAGGGATAAGGGTTAGGGTTAAGTGTTATGGTTACGGGTTTGGGTTAGAGGGTTAGGGTTAGGGTTAGAATTTGGTTTAGGGTTAAGGGTTACAGTTACGGGTTAGTGTTAAGTGTTATGGTTATGGTTTAGGGTTAAGGGTTAATGGTTAGGGATTAAGGTTAATGGTTAGAGTTAAGGGTTAGGGTTATGTGTTAGGGTTAAGGGTTAGGGTTAAAAGTTAGGGTTTAGGGTTAGGGTTAAGGTTTAAGGTTAAGGGTTAAGTGTTAAGGGTTAGGGTTATGGGTAAGGGTGAAGAGCTAGTCTTAAGGGTTAGGGGTTTGGGTTAGAGGGTTAGGGTTAGGGTTAGAATTTGGTTTAGGGTTAAGGGTTACAGTTACGGGTTAGTTTTAAGTGTTATGGTTATGGTTTAGGGTTAAGGGTTAATGGTTAGGGATTAAGGTTAATGGTTAGAGTTAAGGGTTAGACTTAGGGATTAGGGTTAAGGGTTAGGGTTAAGGGTTAGGGTTAAGGGTTAGGGTTAAAGGTTATGGTTAAGAGATAGGGTTATGGTTTAGTGTTACGGGTTAAGGGTTAGACTTACGGATTAGGGTTAAGGGTTAGGGTTAAGGGATATGGTTAAGGGTTTGGTTAAGAGTTAGGGTTAAGGCTTAGGGATAAGGGTTAGGGGTTTTGGATAAGGGTTAGGGTTAAAGGTTAGGATTAAGGGTTAAGGGTTAGGTTTAAGGGTTAGGCTTAGGGTTAAGGGTTAGTGTTTAGTGTTAGGGGTTAAGGTTAAGGGTTAGGGTTAAGTGTTAAGGGATAGGGTTAGGGTTAAGGATTAGGGTTAAAGTTTATGGTTAAGTGTTTGGGGTGTGGGTTAGGGGTTAGGATTAATGATTAGAGTTAAAGGTTAGGGTTACGGTTAGTGGTTAGCTTTAGGGGTAAGGATAAGGGTTAAGGGTTATTGTTAAGGGTTATGGGTTAAGGTTATGGTTAGGGTTAATGGTTAAAGGTTAGGGGTTAGGGTTAAGGGTAAGGGTTAAGGGTTATGCTTAAAAGTTAGGGTTAAGGGTTAGGGTTAAGCGTTAGGGTTAAGGGCTAAGTGTTAAGGATTAGGGTTACGGGTTAGGTTTAAGTGTTTGGGTTAAAGGTTAGGTTTAAGGGTTATAGTTATGGTGTAGTGTTAAGGGTTAGGGGTTAGGGTCTGGGGTTAGGGTTATGCATAAGGGTTAAGGGCTAGGGTTAAGGGTTAGGGGTTTGGGTTAAGGGTTTGGGTTAAGGGTTAGGGGTTAAGGTTAAGGGTTAGGGTTAAGGGTTAGGGTTAGGGTTAAGGGTTAGTGTTTAGTGTTAGGGGTTAAGGTTAAGAGTTAGGGTTAAGAGTTATCGTTCAGGGTTAGAATTAAGGGTTAGGGTTAGGGTTAGGGTTAACGGTTAAGAGTTAGGTTTAAGGGTTAGCGTTAGGGCTAAGGGTTACAGTTAATGGTTAGGCTTATGGGTTATGAGTTAGGGTTAAGGGTTAGTGTCAAGGGTAAGGGGTTAGGGTTAAGGGTTAGGGTTGAGGGTTAGGGTCAAATGTTGGGGGTTAGTGTTAAGGGTTAGGGTTAAGGGTTAGTGGTTATGCTTAAGGGTCAGCATTAAAGGTTAAGGGTTATTGTTAAGAGTTAGGGTTAAGGGTTAGGGTTAAAGATTAGGGGTAGAATGTTAGGCATAGGGTTAGAGTTAGGGTTAGGGTTAAGGGTAAGCATTAAGGGTTATGGTTAAGAGTTAGGGTTAAGGGTTAAGGGTTATGGTTACGTGTTAGGGTTAAGGGTTAGGGTTAACAGTTAGGGTTAATGGTTAGGGGTAGGTTTAAGGGTTAGTGTTAGGGTTAATGGTTAGGCTTATAGGTTATGGGTTAGGGTTAAGGGTCAGGGTTAAGGGTAATTGGTTAGTGTTAAGGATTAGAGTTAAGGGTTAGCATTAACTGTTAGGTTTAAGGGTTAGAGGTTAGGCTTAAATGTTGGGCTTAAGGGTTAGGGTTAAAAGTTAGGGTTAAGGGTTAGGGTTAAGGGTTAGGTTTAAGAGTTAAGTGTTAAGGTTTAGGGTTACGGGTTAGGGTTAAGCGTTAGGGTTAAAGGTTAGGGTTATGGGTTGGGGTTAATGGTCATGGTTAAGGGTTAGGGTTAATAGTTAGGGTTAAGAGTTAGGGTTAAGGTTTTGGTTTAAGGGTTAAGTGTCAAGGGTTAGGGTTAAGTGTTAGGGTTAAGGGTTAGGGTTACTGTTTAGTGTTAAGGGGTTGGGTAATGTTTAGGGGTTAGGGTTAAGGGTTAGAATTAAGTGTTTTTGTTAAGGATTAAGGTTAAGGGTTAGTGTTTAGGGTTAGGAGTAAGGGATAGGGATAAAGGTTGTGGTTAAGGGTCATGGTTAAGGGTTAGGGGTTATTCTTAAGGGTTATGTTTAAGGGTTAATGGTTAGGGTTATGAGTTAGGGGTTAGGGTTTAGGGTTAGTTTTAAAGGTTAAGGGTTAGTGTTAAGGGTTAATGTTAAGGGTTAGGGTTAAGGGTTAGGGTTAAGGGTTAGGGTTAACGGTTAAGAGTTATGGTTATTGCTTGGGGTTAACGGTTAGGGTTAGAGGGTTAGGGATAGGGTTAGGATTAGGGTTAGTGTTAAGGGTAAGCATTAAAGGTTATGATTAAGAGTTAGGGTTAAGAGTTAAGGGTTAAGGGTTATGTGTTAGTGTTAAGGGTTAGGGTTAAGTGTTAGGTTTAAGGTTTAGTATTAGGTTTAAGGGTTAGGGATAAGGGTTTATCTTAAGGATTAAGGGTTAACAGTTAAGGGTTATGGTTAAGGGTTTGGGTTAAGGGTTAGAGTTATGGGTTACAGTTAAGCGTTAGGGTTGTGGGTTAAGGATAAGGGTTAAAGGTTAGGGTTAAGGGTTAGGGGTTAGGGTTAAGGATTAGGTTTATGGGTAGGGTTAAGGGTTAAAATGAAGGGTTAAGTTTATGGGTTAGGGTTAGGGTTACAGTTTAGTATTAAGGTTTAGGTTAAGGTTTAGGGTTTAGGGTTAAGGGTTTGGGTTAAGTGTTTTTGTTAAGGGTTAGGGTTAAGGGTTAGGTTTAAGGGTTAGGGTTATGGTTTATTCTTAAGGGTTAGGGGTTAGGGTTAGGGGTTTGGCTTAAGGGTAAGTGTTGAGGGTTAGTGTTAAGGGTTAAGTTTAAGAGGTAGGGCTAAGGGTTATTGTTAAGGGTTAGGGGTTTTGGTTAAGGGTTTGGGTTAGGGTTAAGGGTTAGCGTTAAGTGTTAGGTTAAGGGTTAGTAGTGTGGGTTAGGTTTTAGTTTTATGTGTTAGGGATAAGGGTTAGGGTTACGGTTAGGGGTTATGGTGAAGTGTTAGGGTTAAGGGTTAGGGTTTAGGGATAGGGTTAAGGGTTAGGGGTTAGTGTTCATGGTTAGGTTAATGGATTAGGGATAAAGGTTACGGTAAAGGGTTACTGTTAAGGGTTAGGGTTATAGGGTTAGAGTTAGGGTTAGGATTGGAGTTAGGGTTTAGGGTAAGGGTTAAGGGTTATCTTTAAGGATTAGGGTTAAACGTTAAGGGTTATGTTTAAGGGTTATGTTTAAGGGTTATGGTTAAATGTTAAGGGTTAGGTTTAAGGGTTAGAGTTAGGGTTAACGTTTAAGGGTTAAAAGTTAAGGGTTTTGGTTAAGGGTTTAGGTTATGGTTTAGAGTTAAGGATTAGGGTTAAGCGTTAGGGTTAAGGGTTAGGCTTATGGGTTAAGGGTTAGGTTTAAGGGTAAGGGGTTAGGGTTAATTGTTATGGTTATGGGTTAGGGTTAAGGGTTAGTGTTAAATGTCAGGGTTAACAGTCAGGGTTAAAGGTTAGGGGTTAGGGTTAAGGATTAGGTTTATGGGTAGGGTTAAGAGTTAAAATGAAGGGTTAGGTTTATGGGTTAGAGTTAGGGATACGGTTTAGTATTAAGGGTTAGGTTAAGGTTTAGGGTTTAGGGTTAAGGGTTTGGGTTAAGTGTTTTTGTTAAGGGTTAGGGTTAATGGTTAGGGTTATGGTTTATTCTTAAGGGTTAGGGGTTTGGCTTAACGGTAAGTGTTAAGGGTTAGTGTTAAGGGTTAAGGTTAATAGGTAGGGTTAAGGGTTATTGTTAAGGGTTAGGGGTTTTGGTTAAGGGTTTGGGTTAGGGTTAAGGGTTAGCGTTAAGTGTTAGGGTTAGGGGTTAGTAGTGTGGGTTAGGTTTTACGGTTATGTGTTAGGGATAAGGGTTAGGGTTACGGTTAGGGGTTATGGTGAAGTGTTAGGGTTAAGGGTTAGGGTTTAGGGATAGGGTTAAGGGTTAGGGGTTAGTGTTCATGGTTAGGTTAATGGGTTAGGGATAAAGGTTACGGTAAAGGGTTACTGTTAAGGGTTATGGTTATAGGGTTAGAGTTAGGGTTAGGATTGGGATTAGGGTTTAGGGTAAGGGTTAAGGGTTATCTTTAAGGATTAGGGTTAAGGGTTATGTTTAAGGCTTAGGTTTAAGGGTTATGGTTAAGTGTTAAGGGTTAGGTTAAGGGTTAGAGTTAGGGTTAAGGGTTAGGGTTAACGTTTAAGGGTTAAAAGTTAAAGGTTTTGGTTAAGGGTTTAGGTTATGGTTTAGAGTTAAGGGTTAGGGTTAAGCGTTAGGGTTAAGGGTTAGGCTTATGGGTTAAGGGTTAGGTTTAAGGGTAAGGGGTTAGGGTTAATTGTTATGGTTATGGGTTAGGGTTAAGAGTTAGCATTAAATGTCAGGGTTAATGGTTAGGGTTAAAGGTTAGGGGTTAGGGTTAAGGGTTAGGGTTTAAAGTTAGGGTTAAGGTTAGGGTCAGGGGTTACATTTAACGGTCTAGTGTTAAGGTTAGGGTTAGGGTTAGGTCAAGGGTTAGGGTTATGGTTTAGGGTTAATGGTTAGTGGTTAGGGTTAGGGTTAGGGGTTACGGTTAAGCGTAAGGGTTATGGGTTGGGGTTAAGCTTTAGGGTTAAGAGTTAGGGTGAAGGGTTAGGGTTAAGGGTTAGTGGTTTGGGTTAAGGGCTAGGGTTAAGAGTTAAGGTTAAGGGTTAGGGTTATGGGTTAAGGGTTAAGGGTTAAGGTCAAGGGTTAGGTTCTAGGGTTAGGGTTAAGAGTTAGGGTTATGGGTTATGGTTAAGGGTTAGGGGTTTGTTTTACAGGTTAATGTTAAGGGTTAGGGTTAAGGGTTAAGGGTTAAGGATTCGAGTTTGGGTTAATGGTTAGAGTTAAGATTTAGTGTTAAGGGTTAGGGGTAAAAGTTAAGGGTTAGGGTTAAGGGTTAGCGTCAAGGGTTATGGTTGAGAGTTAGGGTTAAGGGTTATGGTAAGGGTTAGAGTTAAAGATTAGGGTTATGGTTAAGGTTAAGGTTTTGGCTTATGGGTTAAGGGTTAGGGTTAAGGTTTATGGTTAAGGGTTAGGGGTTAGGGTTAAGGATTAGGGTGAAGAGTTAGGGTTAAGGGTCAGGGTTAAGGGTTAAAGATAAGGGTTAGGTTTAAGGGTTAAGGGTTAGGGTAAAGTGTTAGGTATAAGTGTTAGGGTAAAGGGTTATGATTAAGGGTTAGGGCTAAGGGTTAGGATTAAGGGTTAGGGGTTAGGGTTAGGGGTTAGCGTTAAGGGTTAGGTGTTAGGGTTAAGGGTTAGTGTTCAGGGATAGGGTTAAGGGTTACGGATTAGGCTTAAGGGTAGGGTTAAGGGTTCAGGGTTAGGGTTACGGGTTAGGGTTAAAGGTTAGGGTTAAGTGTTAGGGTTAAGAATTAGGGCTAGAGAGTTAGGGTTAGGATTAGGGTTAAGGGTTAGGGATAAGGGTTAGGGTTAAGGATAATGGTTAAGGGTTATGTTTAAGGGTTAGGGGTTAGGGTTAAGGGTTAGGGTTAAGGGTTAGGGTTAATGGTTAGAGGTTAGGGTTAAGGCTTAGGGTTATGGGTTAAGGGTGAGAGTTAAGGGTTAGGGTTAAATGATAGGGTTAAGTGTTAGGGTTTAGGGTTAGGGTTAAGGGTTAATGTTAAGAATTAGGGCTAGGCGCTAAGCGTTAAGGTTAAGGGTTAAGGGTTAGGGTTAAGTGTTAGGGTTGAGGGTTTAGAGTTAAGGGTTAAGGGTTATGGTTAAGGGTTATGGTAAAGGGTTAGGGTTAAGGGTTAGGGTTAAGGGTTAGAGCTGAGGGTTAGGGTTAAGGGTAAGGAGTTAAGGGTTAGGGGTTAGGGTTAAGGGTTAGGGTTAAGAATTATGGTTAGGGGTTTAGGGTTATGGTTAAGTGTTAGGTTTAAGGGTTAGGGTTGAGGGTTTAGGGTTAAGGGTTAGGATTAATGTTTAGGGGTAAGGGTTAGGGTATGGCGTTATGGGTTAGGGTTAAGGGTTAGGGTTAAGGGTTAGGGATAAGGGTTAGGGTTAATGGTTAGAGTTTAGGGTTAAGGGTAAAGGTATGGAGTTAAGGATTAGAGGTTAGGGTTAAGGGTTAGGGTTAAGGGTTAGCGGTTAGAGTTAAGAGTTAGGGGTTAGGGTAAACGGTTAGGGTTAATGGTTAGGGTTAAGGAATAGGGTAAGGGATAGGGTTAAGGGGTAGGCATTATGGTTAATGGTTAGTGCTAGGGTTTAGCGTTAAGGTTTAGGGTTAAGGGTTAGGGTTAAGGGTAAGGGTTAAAGGTTAGGGTTAGAGAGTTAGGGTTAGGATTATTGTTAAGGGTTATCATTAAGGGTTAGGGTTAAGGGTTAGGATTAAGTGTTAGGGTTAAGTTTACGGTTTTGTATTAATGGTTAGGGATACGGGATAGGGTTAAGTGTTAGGGTTAAGGGTTAGGGTTAAGAATTAGGGTTAGGCGTTAAGGGTTAGGGATAAGGGATAGCGATAAGCGATAGGGTTAAGGGTTAGGGTTAAGGGTTAGGGTTAAGGGTTGGGGTTAAGGGTTAGGGTTAAGGGTTGTGGTTAAGTGTTAGGGTTTAGGGTTAATGGTTATGGTTACTGGTTAGGGATAAGTGTTGGGGTTAAGGGATAGGGTTGAGGGTTAGGATTAAGGGTTAGGGTTAAGAATTAGGGTTATGGGTTAAGGGTTAGGGATAAGGGGTAGAGATAAGGGATAGTGTTAAGGGTTAGGGTTAAGGGTTAGGAGTTTGGTTTAAGGGTTAGGGTTAAGGGTTAGGGGTTAGTGGTTAGTGTTAATGGTTAGGGAATAAGGGTAATTTTTAAGGGTTAATGGTTAAGGTTTAAAGGTTTGGGTTAAAGTTTAGAATTAAGGGTTAGGGTTAAGGGTTAGGGTTGAGGGTTAGTTTTAAGGGTTAGTGTAAAGAGTTATGGGTTACGGTTAGAGGTTAGGGTGTGGGGTAAGGGTTAAGGGTTAGGGTTTAGGGTTAGTTTTAAGGGTTAGGGTTAAGGGTTAGGATTAAGTGTTAGGGTTAATGTTGAGGGTTAAGGGTGAGGGTTAAGGGTTAGGGTTAAGGGTCAGTGTTAAGAATTAGGGTTAAAGTGTAAGGGTTAGGGTTAAGGGTTAGATGTTAGGGTTAAGGGTTATTGTTAAGGGTTAGGGTTAGGGGTTAGGATTAAAATTAAGGTTAAGGGTTAAGAGTTAGGGTTAAGGGTTAGAAGTTAGGGTTAATGGTTATGGTTAAGGGTTAGGGTTAAGGGTTAGGGTTAAGGGTTGTTTTTAATGATTAGGGTTAAGGTTAGGGTTACGGTCAAGAGTTAGGGTGAAGGGATAGGTATAATGGTTAGGGTTTAGGGTTAGGTTTAACGGATAGGGTTAACAGTTAGGGTTAAGTGTTAGTGTTAAGGTTTACATTTAAGAGGTAGGGATAAGGGTTACAGTTAAGGGTTCAGGTTAAGGATTAGGGGTTAGGGTTAAGGGTTAGGGTTAAGGGTTAGGGTTAAGGGATAGGGTTAAGGGTTAGGGGTTATGGGTTAGGGTTAAGGGTTAGTGTTAAGGGTTAGGGTTAAGCGTTAGGGTTAAGGGTTAGGGTTAAGAGTTAGGGTTAAGAGTGAGGGGTAAAGGTTAGGGTTTATGGGTTAGGGTTATGGTTAATGGTTAAGGTTAAGGGTTAGGTGTTACGGATAAGGTTTAGGGTTAAGGGTTAAGGTTTAGGGTTAAGGGTCAGGGTTAAGGGTTAGGTTAAGGGACAGGGTTAAGTGTCAGGGTAAAGGGTTAGTGTTAAGGGTTAGGGTAAGGGTTTGGGTTACAGTTTAGTGTTAAGGGTTAGGTTAACGTTTAGTGGTTAGGGTTAAGGGATAGGGTTAAGTGTTAGGGTTAAGGGTTAGTGTTAAGGGTTACGGGTTAGTGTTGAGGGTTACATTTAAGGGTTAGGGTTAAGGGTTAGGGGTTAGGGTTAAGGGTCAGGGTAAAGTATAAGGGTTATTGTTAAGGGTTGGTGTTAAGGGTTAGGTTTAAGGGTTAGGGTTAGAGGATAGGGTTAGGATTAGGGTTATGGGTTGCAGTAAATGGTAAAGGGTTAATGTTATGGGTTAGGGTTAAGGGTTAGGGTTAGAGGTTTGGGTTAAGGGTTATGGTTAAGGGTTAGGGTTAAGGGATAAGGGTTATGGTTAAGGGTTAGGGTTAAGGGTTAGGGTTAAGGGTTAAAGGTTAGGTTTAAGGGTTAGCGTTAGGGTTAAGGTTTATGGTTAAGGATTTGGGTTAAGGGTTAGAGTTAAATGTTAGGGTTAAGGGTTAGGTTTAACTATTAAGATCATGGGTTAAGGGTTAGGGGTAATGGTTAAGGTTAAGGGTTAGATTTAAGGTTTAAGGGTTAAGGGTTAAAGGTTATAGTTAAGGCATATTGTTCAGTGTTAGGGTTAAAGGTTAGGGTTAAGTGTTAGGGTTAAGGGTTGGGGTTAGAGAGTTAGGGTTAGGATTAGTCTTAAGGGTTAGCGTGAAGGGTTAGGGTTAAGGGTTAGGGTTATGGTTATGTGTTAGGGTTAATGGATAGGGATGAGGGTTAGGGTTTAGGGTTAGTGTTAAGGGATAGGGTTAAAGGTTAGGGTTAAGGGTTAGTGTTAAGGGTTATGTTTAAGAGTTAGGGTTAAAGGTTAGGGTTAAGGGTAGGGTTAAGGGTTAGGTTCAAGGGTTAGGGTTTAGGGTTAAGGGTTAGGATTAATGGTTAGAGTTGAGGATTAGGGTTAAGGGTAAGGAATTAAGGGTTAGGGGTTAGGGTTAAGGGTAGGGTTAGGGTTAGGGTTAAGAGTTAGAGGTTAGAGTTAAGAGTTAGGGGTTAGGGTAAATGGTTAGGGTTTATTGATACGGTTAAGGGATAGGGTTAAGGGTTACAGTTAAGGGTTAGGCGTTATGGTTAATGGTAGCCCTAGGGTTTAGGGTTATGGGTTAGGGTTATGAGTTAGGGTTAAAGGTTAGGGTTAAGCGTTAGGGTTAGCGAGTTAGGGTTAGGATTATTGCTAAGGGTTAACGTTAAGGGTTAGGGTTTATGGTTAGGGTTAAGGGTTAGGGTTAAGAATTAGGCGTTTGGGTTAAGGATTAGGGATAAGGGATAGGGTTAAGGATTAGGGTTAAGGGTTAGGGTTAAGAATTAGGGTTAGAGGGGGAGATCCAAGATTGCTGTCATGAGAGAACACTTTGTCTGAGGAGTAGGAGAGCAGGAACAATGCAGCGACCAGGAGACTGAACTCTGGGACCTAAAACTCCAGCATTGTGAGTGCCAGGTGAGCGGAATTCCTACGGTAAGAAAATCAAGTGGGAAAACCCTAGGGACACCCAGTTATTACCTGGAAAAATTTCCCTGTGACTAGCAGCACACAGCTCTGATCTGAACGAGCAGCTGCGCTGGGTACCCGCACCCGCCATTATACACTGGATCACACAGGCTCGCAGGCAGTCTGAGGAGGAACCGGGCACCACTTTCACTGAACTGCACACTGTGAGAGCACATTGCGAGCACACACTTCACTCGGGTTCTGCTTCAACCCACGGGTGTGCTACAGGCTCAGACCGATCACCGGAACCACCCCAGACTGAGTGAATTGGGGGACCGTTTTGACCAGTCCGCACACTGCGGGGGC
>JAQQSO010005223.1:0-12198 GCA_028658305.1 Pachyuromys duprasi
CTCCATATCTCTTCAACATAGTACTTGAAGTCCTAGCTAGAGCAATAAGACAACTAAAGGAGATCAAGGGGATACAAATTGGAAAGGAAGAAATCAAAGTATCACTATTTGCAGACGATATGATAATATACATGAGTAACCCCAAAATTCAACCAGAAAGGTTAACAATTCATATTGATAGAGTTTACTGGTATAAAATATAGATTTAAACCAAGGTTGATATATTTCAAAGCACTTGTTTTTGCTATTTTAGACTATATTTATTCTAATATTAACTTATTACATTATCCACCACAAGTCCCTTATAAAGGAAGAAGTTTCTGATTCTGGTCTGTTCCTAATATTTATTTGGCTAATAAACATACATTAAGCAATTTCTCTATGCAAGTTGCCATGCAGTGATTTGAAGACAGAGGATGGGAAATACAGTCTCTAGAAGGAGAGAGTATGTGTTGGCAGGTGCAAGAAAGTAGGTGTAGGAGATAAACACCTGTGAATGTAATTGCCCAAAGAGAAACTGATAGTAGCTGCCAAAACCACATCTTAAAACTGGCAGAAGGAACTCACACCACAAGAGAGAGTAAACTATGAATAATTATTACAATTATGAATAAACACTTACCACCTGGAAAGATAAAAGTTGAAGAAGATAGAGTGTTAGAAAGGTTGGAAGCGAAGCATGGCTTGTCTCTTTATGAACTATGAAGGTCTGAAGAATTATCAACCTTTCCTGTGTTTGCCTCCTGAACTATAAACAAGAAAGTAGTAAGGCCATTTATTTCATAAAGCCAGAACAGCATACTTCTGTAAGTTTTTTTTCTTTTTTGGTATATCCCTAAAACTCACATGATGAAACCAATCACCAGTGATTAGATGACATCTTGCCCCATCCCTAAATAGCTTTAAGATACACCTGCCACTGTGATTAGAATTCAATGTATGGGTTATTGAAGAAGAGAAAGTTAATGAACTTTATCATAGAGTTGATGGAGCTACCAGGAAAACAACAACAACAACTAAGATGAAGAAAATGAATGTAAGATTGAAGGAAGGTAAGACAGAGGGTCTCAATATGTTCTGTGTTCAGAATAAGAAGATGAAGGCACAGTGTAAGAAATATCAATATGGCCATGAACAGCTTTGGAGATAGATGAAGAAAGACCAGCAGGTAGAAGATCCCTGCCAGATTAAGAGAGAGAAAATATGTTTTGTTCCAAGACCTCTTTCATGGTTCACAACTCCTGGTTGTCTTACTCAAGTTTCTCCAGAAAAATGCAGTCAACAGGATATGTGTAGAGATTTAAAAGGAAATTTATTATGGGAATTGAGTCATGTGGTTTAGAAGGCCAAGAAGTCCCACTGAATGACATGTCTACCCTGAAGACTCAGGAAATCCCTGGCGTAATTCAGCCTGGGTCTGAAGTTCTGAAAGCCAAAGCACCCTCAGTGCAGGGACTTTCCTGTTTATGAACACAAGGAGAAAGATGCTTCAACTGAATGAGGCAGGTAAGTCCTGCAACAATTGTAGGATATAAACCCATATTAATACAGGAGACATTTCACTCAGTCTACCAAGTCAAAAGTTAATACCTTCCAAAAATGCTCTTGAAGGCACACTCATAAATTATTGTTTCTGGGTATCCCTTGGCCCAGGCAAATTTAGAAATTAATCATTATACCAGAGAAGTGGTTTATGGGTTAGTAATTATGACGGGAGGGCATTGAACTAGTTGGGTGTGGTAGGTCACTTCTTTAACCCCAGTAGTAGAGAGGCAAAGGTGGGTAGATCTCTGTGAGTTCCAGACTGGCTTGGTCTATATAGTGAGAACTTATCTTAAAACAAGAAAAGGAAGAGAGGGAGGAAGAAAGAGAGAGGGGTAACCGGACATAAATGTTTCATTAATGTTCATTAATAAAAAAAAAACCCAACGGTCTCTCTATTTCTCCGGATTGAAACTAACCTGTCTACAAAGCTGATCTCTCTGTCCAATGATGTGAGGAAATGGGAATTCACATCCCTTGAGGGATGATTAACTGGCACCATTGCATTAGAGAGCAACTCTGCCAGTATTAATATATTCTAGAGGGGATAATGTAAGCTATTTATCTCTGCACCAGGAGTTCTCCTCTAGAATTAGATAAAATCTCACAGCAGTCTCTTACACATAAATAAAAATATTATATTAAGAACACTGATAGCAACACTTGGGAAAACTCCCACATGCCTATCAATAAGCATATGGAATAGCCATACAATAAAATGCTATGTGATATTAATATTCATTATATACACTGATTTGTATCAACGTTTATAAAAATATTTAAATGACATATTGAATTAAATATCATACCATTAGCCAAATTTCAGTAAGACACTCTCCATATTTAAAGTTATATTTAGTTTATGGCCATGTACAAATGTGATAAAAGTTATTAATTTGTACATAAAAGGCATCTTCATGACTGGGGTGACAATTGCTTCTGGAAATGGAGAAGGACCAGATAATTTTTAAACAGACACATTTCCAGTCTAAACATACTTCCCATTTCATCCTTAAAGAGAAAGCCTTTCTGTTACTCCTATTTTCTCCAATGGAATATAGGTACTTCTGGAAGCAGTCACACTTTCTTCTGTTCTCCTTCCTACTCTCTCCTACACGTCTCTCCAGGGAGAAGCTATTTAGTGCATTGACAAACCAGGGAATGAATGCTTGCCTTCTTGCCCCAGCCTTCTGCTTCTGAAGGCTTCACCTGTGCCACAGGCTTCTGAAACGATTACCAGTGAGTGATGGGGTGAGTCTGCTCAGGTGGGTAGAGAGATGTTAGGAAAATCTTTTGGCTCCTGATCCATTTTATCTCTGCTATCATTCCTTACATACAATTTCATTCCCTTTTTCTTCTCTCTTGAATTCTTCAATTAGCTTTTCAGGACTTGGAATCAGAAAACGGCTAGAAGTGAGTCCTCAAGAGTATAGGATTTGGCATCCTAAATATATATCTAAGAGGGATTAAGATATAGTTAATAAATATATTTTATAACTTAATCATTAATACATGAAATATTACAGGTTCAGTAATACAACAATAAATATGCCAGTCACCATGTTAGTTTTTAATATTTCTGGGTCTAGAAAAAGTCCAGTGGCAAACCACGGTGAACCTCACTGTTTGAGGTCACTAAGGGTAAACCGTAAAAGAAAGTCACAGAAGTTAAACATCGTGGAATAATCTTGTCCCACATCTATTGAACTTCCTGTAGCAACAAAGCCTGAGGTTCCACGCTTCTTTGAGTCCCAGCCTGTGGGGAAATCCCTGGTTATGAAATAAAGGGCACTTGGGGTTTATCATTAAGTCGCCAACAGCTCTTTGGGAAGCCAGTGGAAAGGCAAACAGCTGCTCTTCTCTTCATGCATGTTAATTCCTCCTATGATGGCCTCAAAGCTCTTTCATAGAAGAGCACACATCAGGCCAAATAATTTCATGTTAGAGAAAAATTGTTTTATAATTCTGCCCTCTTGTTTAAGGCAACATTATACAACACCCAGGAGGTGTTTGTGGGTTGCAGTATAGGTCCTGGCAATTTTGCCAGGGGTTTAAGATGCATTACAGGGCTCTCATTTATAAACACCAGTATAAAGGGTGAAAAAATTGAAAAAAATGAAAATATTCAAAATAATTATCTGTTTTTGTGAAGATGCATAAAAGAACTATTTTGTTGGTTTGCAGAGCATACTGCCTCTCTAGACCCTTCCCATGTTAAAACGAAATGCAAAAACTGTTTTGCATGTGGTAATGTTTTCACAAGTGCTAAAATAAAGTGTGTGTGTTAGAATTTCCTGGCAGTTGCAATTGCTAATTTTCTGTGCATCTAGAATGTGCTAACAGGCAACCACAGCAACAATTAGTACAGATTTTTTTTTCCTTCTGTATTCCAGCTGCTATAAAATTTCAACAGTAAACCTCTGCTTCACTCCTTTAAAGACAAAATGACTAGCATCCTTCATCTCCTATCATAAGGGCTATTACATCATAAAGTGGAGGAGAAGCCATTCACAGTCATTGAGGCACACGGGAGCCATTTCTGTAAACTGTGTACTGATAGATCCTTCCTAGGATTGTGCCGCTGGGTTACCCTCCCCTTGCCCACCTATTTCCCTTCCCAGTCTCTTCCAGTTGTTTGAACTGCAGCCACGACGGCTTTCATTGGCTCAAGCATTTGACCTTCACCCTTCCTTTCAAGCTCTGCACTTCTTGCTCCGTCATTTATTTATTCATTCAACAAACATTCTAAAACTGCCTTTAGACACGTTCTGTGCTTCCTGGGACACTAGTGCGGTCACCAAGCACCCATGGGGTTAGGCAGCAGTTTTCTTGCCTTCATGGTGCCATAAAATGTTGCCAATGGGGCTGGAGACATGGCTAAGCAGTTAAGAGCACTTGCTGCTCCTACAGAAGACTAACAGTTGACAACCGTCCCTTCCTCCAGTTCCAGGGGGATCCAGTACCCTCTTCTGGCCTCTGCAGCCACCAGGTTCACAGTGTGCAGACAAACATGCAGGCAACATACTTATACACACTTATAAAAAAACTAATAATTTTTAAAACATATCATTATAACCAGCTGGAATAATCTAAAAACAGATAATGAGGATAAAAATAAAAGTAAAAATTAATTTTCTCCTTAAAGGCATTTTTCTGCGGGTATGTTGTTATAGCAACAAAAACTAACACAAACAGGTGTAGAAGAAAGACCAGGGTGTAAAAACTGTTCACTCTAGGAAAAACAGAGTGTCTGTCTAACCAGTCTACATTTCCATGCTCTTTCTCTCCATGTTCTCAACTTCTATTTGAATTGTCTCCCTGTTACTCTTTGATGACATTCACATTTCCTTGAAGATCAAGGTTTTGCTCTTCAGAAATTGTGATTCATAAAGAAGATGCAGCTTGTCTCTCAGCAACTGTACATCAAATGTGAGGCTAGGCTCTTTATCATGCTTAACCAGATGCTTAATTGGGTGATTAAAAACCCTTAGAATATACAAATCCATATATTTCTAATTGTTAAAATTAGTGTTCATAGCTTACATAGCAATAAGAAAACATTGAATACCCTTGTAGAAATATCTTTGTCTCTTTGCCCTTGGCTATATTTTGGGGTTTTGGGGCAGGGCCTCTCTCTATGTAGCCCTGGCAGTCACACTGTAAACCAGGCAAGCCGTCCCTGCCTCCAGAGTGCTGGAATTAAAAGTGTGTGCCTCCAATCCCTGGATAAGTATTAACTAAAATAAATAAATAAATAGAACCAGTAAATTATATTTTGCTTTGGCCCACAATAAGATGCCTCAAAAAAAAATAAATAATATAGTACACATTATGAACTCTTTTTGGAGCATGTCTACAGGCTCTGTGCACAAACGAGCTGAAAGCGAAAAGAAGACATTAGCAGCAGATGTGAAAACCAGCCCTGCACGAACTGCGCCTAAAGAACAACTGCCTTCTCCCCCCCACACACACACCGGAAAAAAAAAAACAAAAAAACCTCTGCCCATGACAAAGCCTACACCTCCTGCCCCAGCAGCATAGTCAACAAACGGCACCCGCCTTTCTTACGGCTCTTCTATCTGGAATATTCGTTTCTTGCGGTGTTCACATGGGTAGTGAAGCAGAAGCTACCGGGTGTCTCTGTACAGCCATCTTATCGCCCTGCATCCGTGTGGTTCAGAGTAATATTTATACCGCATGGGCCGTATCAGGGTGGCATATTCAAAGTTTAGGGTGGGTATTCCTGATAACTACGCAGATGGCGACCGTCCACGCTTGCTGTTTGACATTCCCGTCTTCCAGCCGCTAGCTGATCCCACCTCAGGTGAACTGGATGTGAAGAGAGCATTCTCACAGTGGAGGCGGAACCATAATCATATATGGCAGGTGCTGATGTAAGGAGAGTGTTCTACGAGACTGACACAAGCTCCCTGAAGCCAGAGGCTGCAGGACTGTATGAAAAAGACATTTAACTTTTGAAAAGTAAAGTGGTTGACAGTGTTTAAAGCATGTACTGCTCTTTTGTTTGACCAAGCGAAGATGGAAGACCGCTATGCGTTTAGCTTTTCTCCCTGGAACCCTTCGGTACGTGATGAAGCCAGAGAGAAGATTCTGACTCCGAAATAGCCTGACAAACAGCCGGCTCATCTGCTGGCCTGTCACGGTTAAAGCCTGGCTCAGTGCAGCCTTTCAGTGAAAGAGAAAACAGCAGCCTTAGAGATGGTGGCTGTGGCACACCATACACTTGCCTGCTGGACTCTGGCAAGGGACTGCCTGAAGAGCAAGCCGCGTGAACAGGGACTGGCTCCGGGCTGTGTGTATGCGAAGGCTCTGTCAGCCGGTTACAGAGCCCTCCTGGAGTCATGCGTTACTGCTGTCCGGAGCATCAGCCTGGAGCTAGCTCAGTACTCCAAATTACTGGGGACCTCGAGGCTTAAGTACTTTTCTAAGAGTATGGTAGAGGTAAGTTGTGTTTACTGAAACTAACAGAGCAGAGAGAAGTGAGTACTGTAGAATAGTCTGCAGTTGGTGGCTTCAGCTGTACATACGTTAGGCCATGAAGGAGGGGGTAGAGAACAGACTCCAGAGGGCAGCACTTTCAGTAGAAGCCTGGCTTTCCGGCTTCAGCCTGCTGACTTGCTGTAAACCTCTCTCCCAGAAGCATAAGGAGAGTAGGCAAAACCAAGATGCTTGTTGACGGGGTTTTTTGTTTATTTGTTTGTTTGTTTTTTAAGGCAAAGTGCCATATTTCTATGGCAGGGGAAAGAAAAAAGTGTTCAAACGATTTCTATTGAAGTCTGGTATTTAAATGGTAAATGACCAATGTGTTAGTAGAGATGAAACAAACCAACAAATGATTGTCATTTACCCAGGAAACTAATGCTCTTTTTCAATATAACTAAACAGAGACTAATTTATAAGTGC
Organism: Pachyuromys duprasi; assembly: GCA_028658305.1. Taxonomy (NCBI): domain Eukaryota; kingdom Metazoa; phylum Chordata; class Mammalia; order Rodentia; family Muridae; genus Pachyuromys; species Pachyuromys duprasi. Next base: position 6,967 of record JAQQSO010005223.1, read on the forward strand.
TTTATTGAAAATTACACGTTTTCATATAAAATTACAGTAGCTGCACCTAGCGATTTTATGAGTACTTTGCATAGCACTGCTCTAGTGAACAGTGCAAGGTGGTAGGTTTTAGCTGCTTTTCTGGAGCATGACGTTACCTAGTAATTCTTGAGTATGATGTTACCTAGTAATTCTGTTTATAATGATTCAATTTACAATTTAATTTTCTCCTTAGGATTATTAATCCAACTTAAAAACAACTGGCCAATAATTATTAATAAAGATATGTGTAGACATTCAAAAAATAAAATAAAAACATAAATTATAGTTTATGTACACAGGTTAAAAATAATTATAAATTTAGAAATCATATATATTTATATGCCTTATAATAAATATAATTATATAAATATATATTATATATAAATATAAGATATATGGGAATGTGGATTTAGCTTACTTTAGAATGATTATTTAGCACATTCAGGGTTGTAGTTTGGATTCCCAGAAGAGAAAACCATGTAGCACAGACTACATAAAGTATTCTAAGATTCCATTCTTGAACTATAGATAATCCAACTGAAAAGAAAGAAAAATATTCAAAAAATAAGTCTGGGATGGAGTCAATTCCACTTTGATAAGAAATAAATAAAAGGATGTGTGATGACAAATGATGTAGGAGAGGCCTTTTATTCTTAGCTATAGCCCAATATCGCATAACTGGCAAAATGTAATACTGATGAATGCACTTGGAGAAAAAAATCACATTCCCTTTCAAAGTTTAGTATTCATAGATCTGAGGCTCACCAATTATACTTCAAGAGGTAGCCAATAAGAAGTTTGAGTACAGACAATATAACAAGAGAACTCTAAGTAAAGGACAACAAGGGTATCCAAAATGAGATGTCAATAACATTCATTTGTCACCAGGGCAAGCCTGGAGCCAGATTCTGTGTCTAGGTAGATCTGGGTCCCATTAAAGAACAGTGAGTGAGTAAATTAGTCACAAAGTGGACCATGAGACAACTGTCACACTTAAAAAAATTATAATAACATGCAAGGATGTCAAAATGTTAGAAAAATTAAAACAGGTTTTTAAAATGAATATCAAATGATCAAAGGAGGGTATGAATTATTTAAGTACAGTGTGTATCTAATCATAGTAGACAAGCAGAATCAAGGCAATGCTTGCTTACATGGATGGAGGAAGGACAGGTGAGAGAATTAGGAGGTCACATCAACAACTTGAAGTGGCGTGCTTAGGAACACTGTGGTGAGCCAGGTCATAGCTGCTTTGGCGGCTATTTGAAATGCTAGTCTCAGCACAGGAAGACAGGTTTTTCCAGGCCTTCCCTTGGAGACAGGGAAGGATTTGCAAGTCTATTCGCCTTTTGTTTAGTGACAGCAGGTGGGAGAGCTTGTTTGAAATCTCAACTCTGCCTCACTTCCTTGTAAAAATTAACCCTTTGTGTAAGCTGTTTGTTTAAATAAACAAGGCTGGCTGGTCTCGTGGCTTTTCAGATGCAGAGCGTATTGACGCTATAGGGCTCATTGGAGCCACGAGCAAGCGGCCAGAAGCCTCTTGGAACATAATATGTGTAGTGTACATTATTAATTTCAATCCTCACTCCCGACTCAGAACCCTGTTCTGCTCTGCTGGCGGGCTCCGGCAGAACACTTACTATATTAGTTCAAATAATTAAGTTAATGAAAGTGGTTCATGAATTTATCAAGTGGAGAAACTATGTCATGACTCTGGAATCTACATTCCAACCATTCTGCCTCTCAGAAAGAAGACAAAATTCACAGTACATTTAGGACTACTAGACTCTAAGACACTAGACAAATCAAAGAAATAGGAGATTGCAAACTGAAGAAGATGTAGGTAAATTAGGAAGGTTGTTTATAATTTTCCAAGGTAAACCAGATAGTGTTTTATCAGTCCTAGGCATATATCAGGATTTCTGATATTTCTCTGTCTGTCTCTCTTTTTTCCTCTATTTCTCTCCTTCTATCTTTCCTCACCCTGTTCCTCACCCTCACCCTCTTCATCTCCAAATATATCTCTATCTAGCTGTTTACATCTCTCTCATACTGAAGATGAACATAGAGCCTTCAGCACTACAGACAAGCACTTTCCCCAGCCCTCTTTATACTTTGTATTTTAAGACACAACCTCATTAAATTGTTCAAAATAGTCTGGAACTCATGCTGTAGCTGAGGTCAGACTTTAATCTGTGTCGTGGCTGGGGCTGGTCTTGAACTTCTATTTTTTTATTTTTTCCCTCAGTCTCTCATTAAACTCATTTCATTAATCAGTCTCATAACTGATATTACAGGCTTGTGCCACCAGGCTTGACACACTATCTCTTTTAATCTCTGCTACTGGAAATGTTTTCCCATTTAACAGATGGGAGAAAATTTCTTAGGGCTTATATTGTCCTACAACCCAAACTAATATATAATAAAAACATCAGTTGTTGAACATATAAATAATTGTGATAGAAAAAAAAACATAAACAAGTAGACCAAAAATTTTATGGAAAAACTCTTGAAAAGAGACAAAAGGCCCGGCATTGGTGAGACTGCCAACATGAGAAAGAAGGAACTTTGGCTTATATAATAGACTAAATTTAATGATGTAATGTTGACAGAGCAGAGGAAAAGAGCAAGCAGACCATCAATACATGTATGTCTCCAGCACTGGTGAGAATGGGCCATCTTAGCATCATTAGGCCTGAGAAATAAGTAAATGGAATGTTAGAAGAAGCTAGCCACCTCCGAGATATTGTCACCAACAAACACAGCCCAAGCACAAAGAAGATGGTGGTTTCTAGACTCTCCTGACTGGAACTCTAATCTTTTGCCAACATCCCCCATGAGCTGTAAAAGAACGCACCAGTGGCCAGAGGATCTTAATCAGGTAGTGTGTGAGGCTCATTCCCTTTGAGGTGCTGAGAAAGAAGAGCTATTGACCTTTAGGATAGGGGACAGTGAAAATAAAGTGCTATTACCTTTAAAACTTTCCCTGCCTTGACCATGGTTAGAAAGGTCTTATTTGCTAATCATTGTATATATACAGAATGGCAGCTGGGGAGATGGCTTAGCAAAAGCTCTGTCTGTGCAAGCATGAATGTGCATCTCCAGGATCTGTGTAAAAGCTGGACACATCATGTGTGAAATTCTAGAGCTCTTACATGTATGGTGGAAGAAGAAACCCTGGAATTTGGCAGCTGCCTAGGTAGCAGCATAGAACCCTAACTCCACAGGTGAAAAGTGACGACTGACACTCAGCATTGTCCTCTAGCATTGGCAGAAATACACACATATAACACACACAGTGGTGCAGGGCAAAAGATTTAAACATAAACATGTGCATTATTTCTAAGTACATACTAGATCAGTGACATATAAGAACTATTACTGTCCTATTTTATTTTTAGTCTTGACATTAGTGGAACACAAACCTTTACATTTCTCTACTTACCTTCTTATCAAAAAGTAGCATGATGGAGAGATCCAAGATGGCTGCCACGAGAGGACATGGTGTCTGAGGACTAGGTCAGCAGAAACAATGCAGCCACTAGGAGACTTAACTCTGGGACCTAAAACGCCAGCATTTGTGATTGCCAGGTGAGCAGAACTCCTACGGTGAGAAAATCAAGTGGGAAAACCCTAGGGACACCCAGTTATTCCCCAGAAAAATCTCCGGGTGACCGGCGGCGCACAGCTCTGATCTGAGCTAGTAGCTGTGCAGGGCGCCAGCAGCCGCTGTACTAAACTGGACCACATAGTCTCTGGAGCAGACTGAGGACAACCCGGGCACCTTTTTGTCTGACCTGCACACTGCAGGCACACACTGCTCGAATCCGCCAGCAAAAACCTCAGTCAGTGTGTGAGTCCATGGGCCAGTCTGGGAGGGTCGGGGGATCTGCTTCACCCAGCGGGTGTACAGCAGGCACACTCTATTCGCCGCTGGAACCACCTCAGACTGAGAGGGACAGGGGAACCATTTTGACCAGACTGCACACTGCAGGCACATTTTGCTCTGGGCTGCCAGCAAAAACCTAATTTCCTGTGTGAGTCCACAGGCCAGTCTGCAAAGAATGCGGGTTCTGCTTCAACCAGCGGGTGTAAGGCAGGCGCATTCCAATCACCTCTGGAACCACCTCAGACTGAGAGGGAGAGGGGAACCGTTTTGACCAGACTGCACACTGTGGTCACACACTGCTTGGGGCACCAGTAACCACCTTAGTCCCTGTGTGTGTCCACAGGCCAGAGAAGGCCTTGGGCACCACTTCAAACAGGCCTACATACAGCGGGTGCACACGGCTCAGCAACGCCTGCAACCAAACCAGACCCACTGTGTGTCCCAAATATCATCTCAGACCATGGTTCACAGCTCCTGGCCTGGAAGAGGGCACCAAGTCTCCAGTCCAGGGGAGAGCCCTTACCAGCAAGCCCAGGGCGAAGCACAAAGACCCCAGCTGACATCTAAAAAGACTGAGGAGCTAAACCTCCAGACCAGAGGGGAGACCAGCCTACAGTGCTCACAGCTTCTAGCACAGAGCACGAAACCGGGCACACAGAACCCACAACAGAGTTCAACTGAGATACAACACACACTAACAAACCACTGGAACTCCCTGATCTTCTTGAAGAATACTCCTCGCACAAGAGATTGACAGTTCCAGACTGAAGCTCAGCCTTAAAGCACAAACAGTTCCTTGATTATATATAAACAAATGCCCAGAAATCGGAGAAAGAACATAACCAACAAAAATCAGGACACCATGGCCCCACCAGAAACACCCAAAAGCAGTGGAGATTTTAATTCAGCGGAGACACAGAAAAATTATCTTAAAGCGTTGATTATGCAGATATTGGAGGAACAAGAAGAGAGACAAAAAGAGGAAACAAACAAGGCCCTCAAAGAAATGGAGAAGAAATTAACTGCCCACATAGAGGAACAAACAAAGATAAACAGAGAGGAAACAACCAAAAGAGGAGACACAGTCAATCAGTTGAAGGAAACAGTACAAAGCATGAAAACAGAATTAGAATCTATAAAGAAGACACAAAGGGAGAAGAACCTGGAACTGGAGAACTTAGAGAAAAGATCATGAACCACAAAGGTAAGCATCAACAATAGAATACAAGAGATGGAAGAGAGAATCTCGGGAGCAGAGGATACGCTGGCTGAAATGGATTCCTCACTCAAGGAAACAAAAATCAGAAAAGTACCAAACACAA
>JAQQSO010005224.1:0-12198 GCA_028658305.1 Pachyuromys duprasi
CGCCTGGGATTCAAAGTACCTAACCTGTGACTGAGATAAAAATAAATAAATGTAAAAAATAAAAAAAATTAAATAAATAAATAAATTAAAAAAAATAAAAAAAGGAAAATCTTTATCTAAATCATCATATAAGTGTTATAAACAAAACTAGAAGTACATCGGTAAAAAAGAAAATTTTGGTATGTAATGTACATATATATACTTAAACATTATACAGTACTTCATAAGTATGCACAATTATTATGGGTAATTAAGGGCAAAATTCAACTTTGGAAAACAATGACATATCAGTCATTTTTCCCTTACAAGAATGCACTAGCTAGACAGAGATCCAATATGGCTGCCACGAGAGGACACTGTGTCTGAGGAGTAGGACAGCAGTAACAGTGCAGCGACCAGGAGACTGAACTCTGGGACCTAAAACACTGGCATTTGTGATTGCCAAGTGAGCAGAATTCCTACCATGAGGAAATCAAGTGGGAAAATCCTAGGGACATCCAGTTATTCCCTGGAAAACTCCAGGTGACCAGCAGCGTACAGCACTGATCCGAAATAGTAGCCGCCCTGGGCACCATCAGCTCCCATTCCAGACTGGGTCACACAGTCTCCAGGCCAGACTGAGAAGGCCCCAGGTACTGTTCCAGACAGGGCTGCACCCAGTGGGCACATACCGCAAAGCACCACCAGCAACCACCCTAGACCTTGTGTGTGTCCACGGGCCTGTCTAAGAAGGCCCCAGATTCCATTTCCCAGACCTGGTAGCATCGGGCAGGCACATTCCCCTTGGCTGCACCAGCTGCCACCCCAGACCGGGACACATAGTATCAGGTCCAGACTGAGGTGTCCCCAAATAACATCAAGACCGTGGTGCACAGCCCCTGACCAAGAAGGAGGTGTCAAGTCTCTAGTCCAGAGGGCAGCCCTTAGAAGCAAGCCCAGGTTGGAGCCTGGAGCCTCCAGACCAGAGCGGCACCCCCAGCTGCCATCTCAAACCGGGACACTCAGCCTCTGGCTCAGAGTGAGGAGCAAGCCTCCAGACCAGAGGGGAGATCAGCCTGTGGTGCTCACAGCTTTTAGCACAGAGCACGAAGCTGGGCACACAGATCCCACAACAGAGTTCAACTGAGGCAACAACACACACTATCAAATCACTGGAACTCCCTGATCTTCTTGAAGATTATTCCTGCACAAGAGATTGACAGTTCCAGTCTGAAGTTCAGCCTTAAAACACAAACAGCTCCTTGATTATATATAAACAAATAGCCAAAGGTAGACGTAAGAAATCACCCAACAAATAACAGGACACCATGGCCCCACCAGAAACAACCAAAAGCAATGTAGATTTTAATTCAGCGGAGACACAGGAAAATTATGTTAAAGCTATGATTATGCAGATATTAGAGGAAGAAAAAGAGGGACAAAAAGAGGAAATGAACAAGGCCCTCAAAGAAATTCAGAAGAATATAACTGCCCACATAGAGGAACAATTAAAGATATACAGAGAGGAAACAAACAAAAAAATAGGAGCCACAGTCAATCAGATGAAGGAAATGATACAAAGCACGAAAACAGAATTAGAATCTATAAAAAAGACACAAACGGAGAAGAACCTGGAACTGGAGAACTTAGAGAAAAGATCAGGAACCACAAAGGTAAGCATCACCAATAGAATACAAGAGATGGAAGAGAGAATCTCAGGAGCAGACGATGTGCTGGCTGACATGGATTCCACACTCAAGGAAAAAATAAAATCAGAAAAGTCCCAAACACAAAATATCCAAGAAATCTAGGATGCCATGATGAAAGATGAAAAGACGAAACCTAAGAATAATTGGAATAGATGAAAAAGAAGATTCCAGGCTCCAAGGACCAGAAAATATTTTTAAGAAAATCATAGAAGAAAATTTTCCCAACTAGGTCCCCTAACCCTCGGGACCTAGTTATTCGTGGGGTCCGAGGGGAACCAAGCCTGAAAGAAAAACAGGCGGGAAAAGAGGATGGGACCAAGCAGTTTCCTTGTCAAGGTCTCATTTAATGGGGTGAAAAGTACCAGTTTATAAAACGGAGAAAGGAAGGAGCAGGGAAGGGTAGGTAAAAGTCCTGTGAGAGGAGCAGTTCCGCCTGGGCAGCTTGAGATCTTGGAATGTCGTTCTGCCTGGGAGCTTCCTTATGTCTGGAATGTCCAGTTCCAACTGCATGGCTTTTGTCTTCGGGGGTCAGCAATTCTCAGTGAGGGGAGTCTTTTACTCTAAGCCATATTTGTTCCCAACAATACATTAGTTAGCAAAGGTTAGTTCAGAACATTTGGCTTAGGATCTAAGAGTAGAAGAAATGAGAGATAGGTTTTTTCTCAGCAAATGATGATCATAAATAAATTGTATTTTAGTATGCAGTATTGAGATATGGTTAGTCAGGTTATGAAAGAAATACGGGGTTTAATATGCCCAGTTGTCATTTCCATTGGTTTAAACTCAGAATTCCTTAGGTGTCTCTGTTGGCTTCAGAGGAATCAGAGAAGGATGTGAGAGTGACATTGAGTAAAGAATATAGTTTCATTACAGAACAATGAAAAAAAAAATGACTTTAGTGAGAAATCCCAGAAATCTAAGAAGGTAGAAAAGGAAGACTCTGAAAACTGTCACAAGATTAGTGAAATTAAGGATACCTTTTTAGTTATGCATATATACAAATGTTAATGGGAGGAAGAGGGAGAGAGACAAGACGGGAAAGAAACAAAAGAACAAAGAAAATGAAAAGTTATGCTCTGGGTAGAATTATATATAGGAAAAAAGGATGTAGTATTATAAAAAGGAAGCTACAAGACTAACCTATAGATAATATTCTAATTTGAGCTGAGTATGCAGATGGCCAGAGGACAGCATAACAACCCATCCAACAAGAATCACGACATCATAGCATCAATAACATTGCCCCGAATCAATGGATATTCCAATTCATTAGAAATACAGGAAAATAAATTTAAAGCTGTGCTTATCCAGTTATTTGAGGCACATAAAGAGGAAAAAATATCTCAAAGAAATAGACACAAAAATGGGGACAAATAAAGAGGAAATGAACCAAACTCTCAAAGAAACACAGGCAAATACTGCCAAACAAATAGAGGCACAATTAATGGCGTATACAGAGGAAATGAACAAATAAAACAAGTCATGATAGAAAGTCAGGAGTCCACATTCAAACAGATGAAAGAAATGGGGCAAGGCATGAAAACAGAATTAGAATCAATAAAGTAAAAACAAGCAAAGAATACCTGGAGCTGGAGAACATGGAGAAAATATCAGGAAACACAAAGGAAAGCATCACCAATAGAATACAAGAGACAGAAGAGAGAATCTGAGGTGCTGAACATACACTTGCAGAAACTGATACTTCTCTCAAAGTAAAAGTAAAATCAAAAATGTTCCAAACACAAACCATCCAAGATATCAAGGATACCATGAAAAGATGAAATCTAAGAATAATAGGAATAGGTGAAAAAAAAAAAAAAGATTCCAAGTTCCAAGATCCAGAAAATGTTTTCAAGGAAATCATAGAAGAAAAAATTTCCCAACTAAAAGAAAGAGATGTCCATAAATACCATAAATATACAAGAGGCCTACAGAACACCAAATAGAATAGACCAGAAGAGAAACTCCTCACATCATATAATAGCCAAAACACTAAATCTACAGAACTAAGAAAAATATTAAAAGCAGCAATAGAAAAAGGCCAAGTAACATGTAAAGATAGACCTATCAGAATCACACCAGACTTTTTTAAAGAAACTACAAAAGCCAGAAGGAGCTGGGCAGATGTCATGCAAACTTTAAGGGACAACATATGCCAAAACAGATTACTATTCCCAGCAAAGCTTTCAATCAACATAGATGGAGAAAACAAAACATTCCATAACAAAACTAAACCTAAACAATACCTACACAGAAACCCAGCCCTACAGAAGATACTAAAAGGAAATCTGCAATCCAAGCAAAACAACTATACCCAAGACAACATAGAATAGATAACTTCACAACAAAAAAACTAAAAGAAAACAAGCAATGACACAGAGTAAAACCACCAACTCCACAGTAAAAGAAACAAATATCCATCAGTCACTCTTACCTATCAACATCAATGGACTCAACTCTTCAATAAAAAGACACAGACTACCAGAATGGTTACAGAAACAGGATCCAACATTCTGCTGTATCTAAGAAACACACCTCTGCAATAAAAATAAATACTACCTTAGGGTAAAGGGCTGGAAAAATATTTTTCAAGCAAATGGACCCAGAAAACAAGTAGGGGTTGCTATGTTATATGTAATAAAACAGATTTTCAAGAAAAAATAGTGAAAGAAGTTGAGGAAGAGCACTTCATTCTCATCAAAGGAAAAATCCACCAGGAGAACATCACAATTCTGAACATCTATGCCCCCAAAACAAGAGCACCTACATTTGTAAAAGAAACATTATTAAAGATGAAATCACACATTGATCCCCTTAATAGTGGGAGACTGCAAAACTCCACTCTCACCAAAGGACAAATCATCTAGACAGAAGGTAAAAAGGGAAATAATAGCACTGACAGAGGTTCAAATCAAATGGACCTAAAATATGTCTACAGAATTTTTTCACCCAAATTCAAAAGAGTATACCATCTTTTCAACACATCATGGAACAGTTTACAAAATAGGCCATATAGTTGGTCACAAAGCAAGGCTCAACAGATACAAGAAGATAGGAATAATTCCTTGTATCCTACCTGACCACAATGGACTATAACTGGACCTCAACCACACCACAAATAGCAAAAAACCTATATACACATGGAACCTGAACATCTCGCTACTCAATGACAACTGGGTTAGGGAAGAAATAAAGAAATTAAAGACTTCCTAGAATTCAATGAAAATAAAGGCACAATATACCCAAACTTATGAGACACAATGAAAGCACTGCTAATAAGAAAATTCATAGCACTAAGTGCTTTCAAGGAGAAATTTGAAACATCTCATACAAGCAATTTAAAACAGACACACCTAAGAGGAGTAGACCACTGGAAGTAATCAAACTCAGGGCTGGAATCAATAAATTAGAAACAAATAAAGCAACTCAAAGAATCAAGGAAACCAAGAGCTGGTTCTTTGAGAAAATCAACAAGATAGACAAACCCTTAGCCAAACTAACCAAAAGGCAGAGAGAAACTATCCAAATCAGCAAAATCAGAAATGAAAGGGGAGATATAACAACAGACACTGAGGAAATCCAAACAATCATTTGCTCTTACTACAAAAGCCTATATGCCACAAAATTTGAAAATCTAAATGAAATGGGCAATTTTCTTGATACATGGAATTTACGAAAATTAAATCAAGATTATGTATATAGATTGAATAATCCTATATCCCCCAAGTAAAGAGAAGCAGTCATCAATGCTCCCTTCTGAAAAAAGCCCAAGGAGAGATGGTTTCAGTACAGAATTATACCAGAACTTCAAAGAAGTTCTCCTCCAACTATTCGATGAAATAGAAACAAAAGGAACATCACCACTGATTCTATGAAGCCACAATAACCATGATACCTAAACCACACAAAGACCCAACAAAAAAGAGAACTTATGAATATTGATGCAAAAATACTCAACAAAACCTTGCAAACTTAATCCAAGAACACTTAAATATTTCATCTACCATGAACAAGTAGGCTTTATTCCAGACATGCAGTGGTGGTTCATTATACTGAAATCCATCAATCTAATCCACCATATTAAAAAACAGAAAGAGAAAAACCATATGATCAACTCCTTAGATGCCCCCCCCCAAAAAATGACAGAATCCAACACCCATTCATGTTTAAAGTCTTAGAGAGATCAGGGATGCAAAGCACATACTTACACATAGTAAAGACAATATGCAGCAAGCCTATAGGTAACCTCAAACAAAACAGAGAGAACCTTAAATCAATCCCGATGAAATCAGAGACAAGGAAATACTCTCCAGTCTCTCCGTATCTCTTCAACATAGTACTTGAAATCCTAGCTAGAGCAATAAGATAACTAAAGGAGATCAAGAGGATACAAATCAGAAAAGAAGAAGTCAAAGTATCACTATCTACAATTGATATGATAGTATATATGAGCAACCCCAAAAATTCAATAAGAGTACTCCTTCAGCTAATAAAAACCTTTAGCAAAGTGGCTGGATACAAAATTAAGTAAAAGAAAAATCAGATGCCTCTCTGTATACCCAGACAAAAAGGGCAGAGAAAGATTTAGGGTAACAAGTGCTTTACAATAGCAATGAATAACAAAGTACCTTGCTATGATTCACAGCAAGCATTTGAAAGACCTGTTCAAAAAAACAAAAACAAAAACAAAAAAACTTCAAGTCTCTGAAGAAAGAAATTTAAGAAGATATCTGAAGATGGAAAGATTTCCTGTGCTCATAGAGGGTTAAGATTATCATAGTGAAACTCTCCATCCTCACAAATGCAGTCTGCAGATTCAATGCAGTTCTCATCAAAATACCAACACAATTCTTTACAGACCCTGGAATGAAAAATTCTCAACTTCATATGGAAAAACAAAAAACTAGAATTGCTAATACAATCTTGTATAACAACAGATCATCTGGAGGTATCTCTATTCCTGAACTCAAGCTGAATTACATAGCAATAATAATAATAACTACATGTTAATGGCATAGAAACAGAATGGAGGATAAATGGAATTGAATAGAAGACCCAGAAAATAAACCCACGTAGCTATGGATACTTGATTAAAAAAAAGAAGAAGAAGAAGAAGAAAAAGAAAAAAGAAAAAAACATACAATGGAAAAAAGATAGCATCTTCAACAAATGTTCCTGGTCTCTCTTGATGTCTACATATTGAAAATGCAAAAAGGATCCATATTTATCACCCTGCACAAAACTGAAATCTAAATGAATCAAAGATCTCAACTTAAAACCAGACACACTAAATCAGTTAGAAGAGAAAGTAGGGAAGAGCCTAGAACTCATTGGCAGAGGAGACAATTTCCTGAACAGAACATCAAAAGTGCAGGCTATACGATCATCAATCAATAAATGGGACCTCATGAAATGAAAAGCTTCTGTAAAGCAAAGGACACTGTTGTCCGAATGAAACGACAGCCTACAGATTGGGAAAAGATCTTCACCAAACATATATCTGACAGAGGGCTAATATCCGGAATATGTAAACAACTCAAGAAGTTAAAAAGCAACAAATCAAGTAATCCAATTAAAAATGGAGTACAGAACTAAAGAGAGAATTCTCTGTAGAGGAATATAGAATGGCAGCGAAATACTTAAAGAAATGTTCAACGTCCTTAGTCATCAGGGAAATGTAAATCAAAATGACCCCAAGATTTCAACATACAGCCATCAGAATAGCTAAGATCAAAAACTCAAGTGACAATACATGCTGGAGAGGTTTTGCAGAAAAGGGAACCCTACTCTAATGCTAGTGGGAATGTAAACATGTACAACCACGTTGAAAATCAATCCAGTGCTTTCTCAGACAACTAGGGGTAGTGCTTCTTCAAGATCCAGCTATACCACTCCTAGGCATATTTCCAAAATATGCTCAAGTACACAACAAGGACATTTGTTCAATTATATTTGTAGCAGCTTTATTCATAATAGCCAGAACCTGGAAACAACCCAGATGTCCCTCAAAGGAAGAATGGATACAAAAATTATGGTACATTTATATGGTGGAATACTACTCATCAATTAAAAACAAAGAAACCATAGTATTTGCAGGCAAATGGTGATAACTAGAAAAGATCGTCCAGAGTGAGGTATACCAGAAACAGAAAGACACACATGGTATATACTCACTTATAAGTGGATACTAGACATATAAAATAGGATAAACCTACAAATGTCTGAACACCTAAAACAGGTGAACTAGAAGGAGGTCCCTGGTAAAGATGATCAATCCTCACTCAGAAAGGCAAACAAGACAGACATTGGAAGAAAGAGAAAACAGGAAAAGGAAAGGAGTCTACCACAGAGGGCCTCTGAAAGACTCTACCCAGCATTATACAAAAGCAAATAATGAGACTCATAAACAAACTTTGGGCAGAGTGCAGGAAATCTTATGAAAGAAGGGAGAGAGAGTAAGACGTAGAGAGGACAGGAGCTCCATAAGCATAGCAACGAAAACAAAAAACCTGGGCACGAGGGTCTTTTCTGAGACTGATACTCCAACCAAGAACCATTCATTGATATAACCTAGAACCCCTGCTCAAATGTAGCCCATGGCAGCTCAGTATCCAGTGGCTATACTAGTTAGGGGAACAGGGACTGTCTCTGACATGAGCTAATTGGCTAGTTCTTTGACTGCCTCCCCTGGATAGGGGAGCAGACTTGCCAGGCAACAGAGGAGGACAATGAAGCCAGTTTACATGAGACAGGGTAAGCTAGGGTCAGATGGAAAGGAAGGAGGAACTCCCCTATCCGTTGACTTGGAGAGGGGCATAGGAGGAAATGAGGGAGAGGGCTACAGCTGAGATACAAGGTGAATAAACTGTAATTAATGTAATAAATTTTTTAAAGTAATAAGTAACATTTAAAAAAAGTCTAGTGAACCTTTCACATGGGTGGCCTAAGACCATCAGAAAACAACTATTTACATTATAATTAACAGAAATAGCAAAATTATAGTGATGAATTAGAAATGAAAATAATTTTATGATTGGGGTCACCACAATATAAGGAAGTATTTTAAAGGATCACAGCATTAGGAAGATTCAGAATTGTCCTAGACAATGTTTCAGGAGAGTAAAAGAAACAAGGAGCTGTAATTGCCCCTCAACAGATTTCATTATGAAGTGGGGAAGTGATAAAGAACCTCTATTTTTTGTTAAAATAGATGGGTGCAAATCACAAATTTTGCCTTTGTAAATTACTTTGTTTTGAACTTTGAAATATCTGAATTATACTTTTCTCACTTCTATGAGGAACACATGTCAAAGCTTAAACAAACACTAATTCTACAATAGTTAATTAAGAAAATTCTAATAACATTGCTGTTGTAGTCTTTGTTGTAACCCTGGCATCTAGAATATTGCCTGATAACTACCAACTATTTTTTATGGACTTACTGAATCAAAGTGCTACAATGAATGTTAGTTGCCTCTTTCTATTCCCTTCCATAAACACAATCAGAGCAAATCATTAACACACAGAGCAGGAGATAGGGGAACAAATATTTGTATCACTATTTGTAGAAGAAATAACATGGGAAGTAAAAAATAAAAAAAAGTTAGATGTAACATGGTAGTTAATATCCTAGTTTTCTGATGTAGTCACCAGAAAGAATGAAGTTCCTGACAACAGTGAAAAATTTCCAAACCATATTATTAAGGATTTTCTTAAAAGGTTGCATCGAGAATGGAATTCAGATATAATGAGGAAGGTAAAGGAGGGTGCCTATGGTTCGAACCTTGCTTTCAAGTTCTAATCCTTTTCTAAAGTTCTGCTTGGGGTGTGGTTAATTGCTTGTCTGCTACTGAACTTCACTATGAACAGGCCAGAAAAATATCTGACAAAACATTGTAGGGAGGAATAAGTATTAAAGAATTTTATAGTTCTCCTTTCTCCTGTAGTTTCTGCTTGGATAACTCAATACACTGATTCATTGCCCAAATAGTGTTTTTATAAGCTTTGGGGGAGTGAACTTTCCCCTTTCTGGTCTTCATTATTTATTTCCTTTAAGGCCAAGTGAGAAGCATGACACAATGAAACAGACAATTTAGGAGCAAACACCTTTAAAGATCTTTGGGATTTTTAATAGATTGAAATTGCCTAAGGGTATGTGTTTTCTGAATGATTTTTGATAAGCCATTCAAAGAAAAGAGAGTCCTTCAAGAGTCTCTATTAAAAAGTTTCCAAAACTATAGACTTTCTGTAAAAATTCGTTTTTCTCCAGTGAAGGGCTTAGGACTGATTACAAATATAAATTAGAAATGAATGAGGCGTTGTGAATTTAACTGAGTGATGCACTGCCTGCCTAACAAGCACAAAGTACAAGGTCCAGGCTTCAGTCCTCAGATCTGGAGTGAAAAGGAAGAAGAAGAAGAAGAAGAAGAAGAAGGAGGAGGAGGAGGAGGAGGAGGAGGAGAAAAACAGGAAATAGACTAGGAAAAGGACATGGAAATCACCCCAAGGGCTAACAGAAAGACATCCCACAAAAATAATGGATTTTGCACTTGTTTTGTTGCTGTTGACAAATAAATAGTATGAAATAAATGCTCCATGTTTATTTTCACATAAACAATCATTTTCACGGTTCAGTTTCATTGCATGTAACCACTTTCTAAATGTAAAACAAACAAAGGATCAACCTCCGAGTTATATTAGTCTTCTTGTAATGCTTTTCTTGGTGGGAAGGAAAAGATCTAAGCACACTGAAAGCCTCTGGTTTGCTTGCCGCAACGCAATGTAGTTTGAGAATCTAATTACAAATTTAGTAGTTACAGGAATGGAAAAACCTTTCATAGACTCAAACAATTTATTTCTCCCACTTTTTCAGCCTCTCTATTCCCATAATGGAAAAATGGTAAACCAGAAAGTCTGCCATTGAACTCCGTTTACGTTATAGAAAGGCTTTTAATTCACAAACCCTAACACCTCTTCAGCATTAAGCATCTTTCAAAAGCTCAGAAATAACAATGTGTGGAAAATGGAAGCTAGCCTGTCCAATAAATAGAGCTGAAGTGGCAAAAGCTGCCAACAGCAACACAGGTTCTTTCAATGCTGCCTTAAGGAAACAAATTCTTACATGAAATTGACAATTAAAATATGAAGTCAAAATTTCTGAGTCTCTAAAGAGTTGACCCCCACCCTATTATTGCTGTGTTGTAACCACACTGCAGCAGACTTGAATCTACAAATTAAATAATATACAAGGAAAATACAGTTTGCAAGAAGGAGCAAAAGTTGTTTTGGATTTGAAAGGTCCCAGGAACTGGAACTGATTAGACCTTTCTTTTGAGAAAAATTGAGGGAATGATCATTACTGAACTGTAATACACATTGATATTCTATAAGCAGCTTAACCACAGTGATTAAGGTAATCACTCTGTCTTTACTATTATTAGAAGTCTTAGGTATTTCATTATAAATTCAAACTAATAAGAGCACCTCTTTAAAGGCAGCTCATTGTAAATGGGTATTGAACTAAAAGATATACAGGTAAGCAAACAGCTAAGTTAACTGTCACTTTCCCATTTAAAAACATGCTGAATTTTAATGTATACACTGCAGTAGATAAGAGTGTATTTATTTTATAAAAATGACCTCACCCTTTTCTTTTGTTTTTAATTAATTTATTTTTATTGATTAAAATTTATTTATTTATTTTCCTACCTGTAGCCTCTTCCCTCAACTCTCCCAATCCCACCTTTCTTCCCTCTTCTCCTCTCATCTCCCTCCCCCAGGACACTGAGAGCTATGGTCCTCCTCACATTCCAGCCTATAAGGCCTAATCAGAAGTCACTGTATTATCTTCCTCTGTGGCTTCATAGGGCTGTTCCGCCCTCAGGGGAAGATGATCAAGAGCCAGCCACTGAGTTCATGTCAGAGAGAGCCCATGTTCAGCTTAATAGGGCACCCATTTGGATACTGAGCTGCCATGGGCTACATCTGTGCAGGGGTTCAAAGTTATCTTTAGGTAGTGTCCTTGGCTGGAACAAAAGTCTCAAAAAGACCCCTGAGCCCAGAATTTTCAGTTTTGTTGCTCTCTTGTGGAGTTCCATTACCTTCCAGGTCTTTCATCTTCCCCTTCTTTCATAAGATTCCCTGAACTCTGCCCAAATTTTGGCTATGAGTCTCAGCTACTGCTTTAATACCCTGATCAGTAGAAACTTTCTTAGGCCCTCTGTGGTAGGGTCCTGTCCTCTTCCCTGTTTTCTCCCTCTTAGGATGTCCATCCTGTTTGCCTTTCTGAATGAGGTTTGATCATTTTACCTAGGGTCCTCCTTCTTGCTTAGCTTCTTCAGGTGTACAGATGTTAGCAGGTTTATCCTATATTATATATCTAATATCCACTTATAAGTGAGCATACACCACATGTGTCTTTCTGCCTCTGGGACACCTCACTCAGAATGATTTTTTGTAGTTCCCACCATTTGCCTGCAAATTTATTGATTTCCTTGTTTTTATTTTTTTT
>JAQQSO010005225.1:0-12197 GCA_028658305.1 Pachyuromys duprasi
CCTGTTGGTGGACTTGGAGGGGGCGGGGAGGAGAGAGATGAGGGAGGGAGTGGGAGGGTAGGAGGGACTGAGGGAGGGGGCTACGCCTGGGATTCAAAGTACCTAACCTGTGATTGATATAAAAATAAATAAATTAAAAAACAAAAAAAAATAAAATAGGAGCCATTAGTGGCTTTGGTATCAAGCATGAAAGATTAAAATAAAATAATAGAGTAATAGATGTAGGTTCTGGCTGACTGGTCAGTATCCTTTGGTAGCATGAGGTGGTGGTTGGAACTGATGAAGCCCAAACACTAATGAAGGAAGGGCTGTTTCCTGCTGCATCGCTTCTGTGATCATCAACTTTCCCCCCCCCCTTTTTTTTTTGGTATGTCATGTTTGTATAAAATCCCAGACCTGTGGATCTCTGCAAATCATGTGAGTCAGCACACACTCTTCTCCTTCCTCGGCCTCCAACTTCCTTAAAACCCACTATGACAACATGGCTGCCTCCCTCAGGTCCTGAAAAGGACTCATTTCTGTTTTAAAACTCTAAGTGTTCCACTATATGAAAGTCAAACACAAAATTACAAGCAACAAAATGATACTTCACATCAACATAATGCATCTTCAAGCCGCATTAATAATTAAAAAGTGAAACAGAACAGAAAGGTAAATGTTATTCATTGGCAAAGGCAACTGAGTATTCAAATGTCAACATAGAGTTAGTGCTTATTCGCAACAAAGGACAACTGGGCTCAGCGGGTTGATTAAACGATGCCATGCACTAAATGCTTAAAATTCCCAGTTGAAAAATGATTTTAAGGATTGCCTATGTTAACCACAAATGTAGCTAAAATCCCTTGAGAATTACTAGTTGACTAAAGAGAAACAGTGTAATTTGTTGATTCAAGAGGAAATGAACACTTAGTGCAGGAAAATATTACTTGCTCTTATCTGTACTTCCATGCTCACTTTCTAGTCCTATTTATAAGATGCTTAGGGGCAGGAAGAAAACAATGAAGTATCTCGAGTTCCCTCATGAAATTGGATCAAGCTAGTGTGTCACTTTACTGGTTACCATGGATTTTCACACTGCTTTGTTCCGGAAATTTGTGGCTTCTTTAGCAGAAAAAGCTTCGTTATTCTGACAGGAAGCGGCTCACTTTCTGTTTCATATTATAATAGAATTTTATAATGAGGACAGAGCTAAAAACCATCTACCCTATGACAGAAATCTAAGGGACAATAAAGGGTCTTGATGTGCCCAAAAGCAGAGCTGGGAAGAGGGCACATGAAGGTCTAGGTTTCTGAGCTTTTCTTTCCAGTGCATTAGCTTAAAGCCTTAGAGATTCCAAGCATGATCAGAACACTGTCGTCGTGTGAGCGAGAATGAAGCCAGCAGCCTCCAACAGTGCCTTTAGTTTGGGTCATTCACATGGAGCCCCATTGTGTGGGGTGGGTTGCCACACTTCTGTGACGCGTGGCTGTCACCGCCATAGCAGACTGAGAACTTAGCAGTCTCCAACGGGAATCGTCCTTTCGGAAGGTGTCAGTCCAGTCTAGCTGCTGGAATGAAATCCTGCACGATCTTTGAAGACAGACAGAAATGTGTTTCTCACAGGTCTGGGCCTGGGGGTTCTGCTGAGGACAAGCCTCATGGTCATAGATGACATCTGTTTGCTTTGTCTTCACAGCACAGAAGGCAGAGGAGCTCCCTCAGGCATGTTTTGCAAAGACTGAGAGTTCTGATCTCATGACCTAAACACTCTCTAAGGGCCCCTTCTAATACCATGCCCAAGGAGCACAGTTTAGTTGATGGGCTTGGGGTGAGGGGTCTAACAAGCCCTCCAGCCAAAGAAGACTCCTTGATATTTTTGTCTGCATGCTGTTAGGTTCAGAAATCCTGACACTGAAGGAGGGAATTCCCAGCCCCTGTAGACCCCAGCAGCAGTACACTGGGTTCCAGAGGGGCAGACACATCCTGTGAACCAATAGCAGTGAGCTGTGGGCTTGGGGGCACACAGGACTTGAAGCGCCCCAGTGTGGCCACTGTGGATAATGCATGAAATTGGGTATGTGCTATTTTTATGTCCTTTTCACCTTTCTTTTGAAAAATTACCTTGCAACAAGAAATACAAACAAAAACCTAAAAGGGTAAGTACTAGGGTTGGTGGAAGTTGGGGGAGTAACGGAAGAGTGGGGGTGACAGAAGGCTGGACTTCAATGGCAGCACAGTCTGTGAGGATGCCACAGAGAACCTCTTTGCTCTGTGCCATTAGTGTATGCGCACGTGTTTTGGATTGCCTTCCTTCTCAGATGGAGGATCCTGTCACTCTCTGGGCTGTGTCCTGAGCTCAGACAACGTGAAGGTGCAGCTCATTCTGTCCTTGAGACTCACTACAGCCTTGGTTTCCACTGGGTGATTTGACACCGCATTCAGAAAGGACGTTTTTAAAAATAAGGCATTAAATCACGTGCCTACTTTCAGATGAGCTTATTGTTTCCCAGCACTTACCTTTGCCTTTTCGATGTGAATCCAACGCACTTGGAAGCAGAAAGTAATCTTTCAGAGAATGCACACAGCATTCTCAGTCAAATACATTTGCTCATAAAAACTTCTGGCTTTTCAATAAGCAATGAGCCAGAGATAGGTATATTCCCGGTGCCTGTCACTAGCAGTGCTCATATAACAGCCCCTCCAGCCATTCAGCTTTAGGTCTAGGTACAATATAGCTTTTGTTCGGCAGTTTTATTTTAATCTGAATGTGCAGAGACTCTCAGCAACTGTTCTTTATGGGCTGCACGCCACATAATGTTGACAAACCAGCTTTTTATTGGCACATAAAAGCCTTTCTAGTCAAACAAGTCAGCACCACTATCTATTTTTCGTCTTAATATGAATATGAATCTCGTGCTTCCTGATTCAGGTTTTTGAAATCTCGGAGTAGGTTATATTCTACTTCTAAGTAGGCTCAGTTTGATTCTGTAGATTATCTCGTTTGCAGAGCTCTTTGTTTAAGTATGGCATGATTCGTACCTTAAAAACAAATGCCATCTCCTACTTAGATTGACTGACTCTCGAAACGCACAGGCCACTGGTGGAGCCAGGTACCACATGTCAAACAACACGGTGCCCACCACACTGATGGAGGGGACAGTCATCAGTTCTCCAGTAACTTAGTTTAGGTCTACAGCACTGCCCAACAAACTGCATCTGCTCACTGAGCATGTGCAGGCCAACTTGCTACTTCTTGACTAAGGAGCCATCTTCTTCTCTGCATGTGCAGTTTTAGCTTTATAGGTACTTACTGTGCTGGGCCACCTAAGAAGCCCGAAGCCAGGACTTCCTATCATACATTTTCCCAGAGTGTTAGAGGGTCATCGGGTGGTGTCATGGGGGTGGAGGGGGTTGGTGGAGGATCAGACCTGGTGATGTTGGTGGCAGGGATATTTTTACCATATAAGTTCAAAGTCATGTCAGAAGACCCGTATGTTTCTACATTCCAAGGCAGAATGAACATTCCTTCTGGGTGAACTTCTATGTAAGTTATCACAATGCCTTTTGCTATTTTGTGACTGACATGCGCTGATTCTTGGGCCTTCCCTCTGATGGAGCAGTCACAGGGTCAACTGAACAGGAAGGCCTCTGGTCTGACTCTGGGTAGCTGTCTGCCTCTCCCTTCTCTTCCAAGGGTCCTCTCTGCTCTTGAATGGACTTTTTCCCTACTTCTTTTCACCACATTATCTCTGAATTCTCTGAACACCATTAAATACTCCCAGAAAACCACATCACACTCGGCCGCGCACAATTTATTTAGAACACATTTACACAGTGGTAGCGGCTGTGGAATTCTGCAAGAAGAGAAAAAGCCTGTAATTATTTCACTTGATGAAAGGGTTGTTTTCAGAATTAAACATAAATGGAAAAGTTATGTAATGTGCCTAGACCTAATGAGACACAGGCTAACAAGAGGTTGTTGTGTTTTCTCTCTGGGCACCCTACAGACAAGATCCTCATAAGTTTTATCCACACTTCTCTTAAAAATCTCAACTTAGACTCACCCTGCCAAAAATGGCCATTTCTTTACCATTATTTTCCACCTCAGCAATATTTCCCCCTCATAGTACTGAATGCAATTTTAAGTATTGTAATTTTTAAAATCTCCCTCCCTCCCTCCCTCCCGCTCTCCCTCCTTCCCTCACTTTCTTCCGTTCTCTCTTTCTTCCCATGCTGGAGATGGAGCCCAGGGCCTTACACGTGCTACACAAGTTCTCTTTGTTCTCAGCTCATAAGTACTGTTTTATGGTCTCTTGTTTATTTTGCCACTAAAGGGCTTCTTCATTATAACACCAGCTCCCTGGGGAGGGAACAGGGAGGCTTTGCTCTCCCCATGTGAAATAAAATCTTGCTAAACAGGTGTATCAAGAACCATTATATACCATTCTCCAGGCTGAGAAAATGGTTCATGCTGTTGCTGGAAAAGCTAAGGATATTGTGGTGCTTTGAATGAGAAAGCCCCCTCCCCCAGGCTCAGGGAGTGGCACTGTTTGAAAGGATTACAAGGATTAGGAGGTGTAGGCTTGTTGGAGGAAGGGTGTCACTTTAAGGTTTGAAAAGCCCATGCTAGACCCAGCTCTCTCCCTCTGCTTACAGAGTAGGATGCAGCTCTCAGCTTCTTCTCTAGAACCGTATCTGCCACACTCCCCACTGTGAACTAAACTTCAAAAACTATAAGCCAGATGCAATTATATGCTTTCCTTTACAAGAGTTGTCATGGTCATGGGGGCTCTTCACAGACATAGCACAGTGACTTGGACAGTTATGACACAAGAGAAACAGAGGTGAATATAAACAAATTCCTGAGACAAAAGTTATGATGACGTCCTTTGTCACATTTCTGTATTCTCATTTCTAGCCACAGCACAATGCATGCTGGCGAAATTATCTTTTTACCTTTGGGCTGCTAAAACAAAATACATTGATCAGCCACAGAAAAGCATTTCTCACAGTTTGAAGGTCCAAGATCAAGCTGGCTGTGCATTTGGTCAGGCTCACTTCCTAGTGATGGGTGACCACCCTTTGGCTCTGATCCCATGTGGTAGAAGGGACAGAAACCCTCACAGACACTTCTTTTATAAGAGAACTTTGGTCAGTGCTGGGATATAGTTGGGATATAACTGACTTCCAAAGGCTTACCTCCTCATGAGGGTTCTGAGCTCAATAGGAGGTTTGTGGAGACTGACATAAACCGGACAAACAGCAGGACAAGCTTTAAAATTAGAAAAAAAAACACTACAAAACAACACTGTAGCTCCACTTTGAGTTTCACTCTGTCCATCCATGAGATTTATTCATGTTTTTATGTGATCCCATTTCTCAAAGAAGCAGTTTGGACTCCTGGCACACACCTGTTAGAAGCACTGATGCTGAGGCAGAGGGATTAGGAGTTGGAGGCCAGATTGGACTACCAGGAGAAACTCTGCCTCAGAGAGAGGCAAGCAATAAAACAAGCAGGAAAGAGGCCTGGGTGTGAGCAGCCTTATTCTCCACATGGTCTGTGTGGATGCACTGCTCTTCCTGCCTTTTTTCTGCATCTCCTTCCTGAGCACCCTGTTCATTTTGTCTATCAAATCACCAAGGCCACCCCCACCTGTAGCATCACTAGGTAAGCACTGAAGCCTGGTGGGCCCACAGCCAAGCGTGAAAGAGCATGGACTGAAATGTTCACAAGTCCTGTGGCCGGGGCCCATACCAGCCTCAGGAAGACAAAGTGGTTCATTTCTCTCTGCATTGCTGAGCTCATGGTTCAGCTTGGTCTCTTTAAGGAGCAGAGTTTCGAATGTGCCTCCCCCCCCCCCTTCAAGTTGGAACATATTTGTGCTTTAATTTCTGCGGACATGGAAAAGGAAGCCAGAAAGGCCAACAAACAGGAAGCACAAATTCAGTTGCTCTGTCACGAGGCTGATGGGGCTCTTTGAAAACTTGACATGAGTCTGTCTGACTCAACTGCATGCTGTTCAGTTTAAGTTATTGGGAGCTGATATCATTGAATATTTGAATTATATGGCCAGTTGTTCTTTCCTTATTTTTGTTTGTTTGTTTTTTATTTTTTTCTGTGCTAAACAAGAGTTCTCTGAATTTTGACTGGAAACTTGAGTTCACAGTACCAGATTCAGAGATCATTGAACTCACTGGTGTGAAGACCATATTCCTCAGCGTTGTGGCATGACATACTCCATGCTGGGCTGGTACCTTTAGTCACAATGATCCTGACCAGGAATTTCCAGCTTTGGTACACTGAGGGTCTGTCATCAAGATAGAAATGTGCAGGTAGCTTGTCTCAAGTGCTGTGCTGTGGGTATACTGTGATTTCAGTGCCAGTCTGTTCTGTGAGAACCACAGGACTTTCTCACCTGGCTGCCATTTCTTTGGAACTGGCCTTGCTGAAGGAAGCTACCTTCCCCAAAGTCCTGCCCTTTCCTAGGGCTCAGGGCATCTAGAGACTGATCAGAACAGGAGAGAGCAAAGGCCTTATCCTAACTGGGGACAGCTCTGAGCAGCTTTGGAATTCATTGTGAGGTCCCCAGGGCCTCTGCTGAGATTGTATTTCTGCCCTACTTCTTCTACACAATTGATTCTTCTTCCAGTATCCGTGGGTGCTGGTTTCAGAAGCATTTCTTATACGAATGTCTCCTGTATGCTCAGAATCTAGCTACTGAAAAATATATCCTTTGGTTATCCTCTGCTGTGAACTGAGTTTTTGTTTATAAATTGAAGCTCAACCTCTAATGTTACAGTTGTTTTTCAATTACTGTATTTTAAAGATGAACTGGCTTCTCACCTGTGACCTTCATCCCTCCCACATACTGAGGTTGCAGACACATTATAATATGTGGAGGAAAAAACCTTTCCTGGATAACTGAAGAGAAATGCATTCATAAATGAGCAGGATTCCAAAGACTGGCATACACAACAGAAGAGAGAAGAATGTTATCTTTACATATGCACTGGGAAAGGACACACAGAGGAGCCATTTGTCTGCAACTCAAAGTGTGCGCCCAGTGTCCAGACAAAGGGAAACACATCTGTGTTGATCCCCTCATCTGTGGGATTTCCTCACAGGACCCTCTTTGACTCTCTCACTTCGTGTCTTCTTTAAACGTGAGAATGGTTGGTCAAAGAACTGAGCACAGTGCTCACATCCTCTGAGTTACTGTGCTGTTATTGGCTAAACTGTTGCCTGAGGTTTGTTTGCATAAAGTCCACACATGGAAGTGTAGAGGTGGAGTTTCACAGGAGCAGCAGGGGTGACACTGGGGCCAAGGCTGAACAATGCAGTTGGCTTTTGTTGTGGGCCCTCTGTGCTTGCTTACTGTCTATCCATCTATTTATCTATCTGTCTATCTATCTATCTATCTATCCATCCATCCATCTATCTTCTATCTATCTATCTATCCTCTATCTATCTATCCATCTATCTATCTTCTATCTATCATCTATCTATCTATCTATCTATCATCTATCTATCTACTGGTGCAAGTATATACATTTTGTTCTCTTGGGAAAAAGAAAAAGGATTGATTTAAAAATCTCCATTTTGTTCATTTTTAATTCTGTTCGTTATTTTATTCTTTTTTACTGATTTCATGTTTATCTTTTTAATCTAACAACTTTCAGATTATTGATTTTTAGATCCCTTTATTTTTGCTATTAGTATTTATACAAGAAGGCCAGCTAGGAACAAAGCTTTAAAGACATCCCCTATATTCTATCTATGTCATTTTAATTAATTAAATTATTTAATTAATAGAAATGCTTAGATTTTTTCTTGTAATTTTGTTTTCTTTGATACAAGGTTTATTTAGAAACACATGAGTTAGTTTAGATTTATTTGAATTTTCTAGGATTTCACTATTGATATTTAGACTAATTTTATTTTTATCAGCAATCATCATCACAATTTTAAAATTTAGTGTCTCTGTGTGTATGTGAATGTGTGTGTGTGAGCATGGGCACATACACTCGTGTGAACATATTTTCAGGTAATTCTTGTTTGTCTGAAAAGGGTTTGATGTTTTCAGTTATGATGATAGAATTATCTGTGTCAGGGGGCTGGAGAGATGGCTCAGTGGTTAAGAGTACTGTCTGCTCTTCCAATAGGTCATGAGTTCAATTCCCGGCAACCACATGATGGCTCACAACTATCTATAATGTGAACTGATTCCCTCTTCTGGCAGGTGTAAATGCAGATAGAACACTCATACAAAAAATAAATCTTAAAAAAAAAAGGAGTTCAAGGGCAAACTAGACTACATATCCCATTGTTGTCCATCTTGGAGTATATGAGATTCTGACTCCAAAAAAAAAAAAATTAAAAAAAAAGAATTATCTGTTTCATACTTTAATTCTGTCAATATTGACTTCATGGATTTTGATTTTGATTTGGGGATTCATATGCCTATGTTTGTGGCAGATTTCTGGAAGATTGATTTTTCTATCATTTTTCTTCTTTGGCATGAAGTTTCATTGATCTGACATTTAAAAAAGTCTGTTCAACTTCCACAATATTTTATTTAATAAGCAAGCGTTTTTCCCTCCTACCCTCCTACCCTAAGCTGAGTCACTTAGCTTTTAAATCTTTCCCCTATGTTATAGTGCTTCTTTCTTTAATATTTAAGATTAATTGTGGATATAGTAATTTAAATATAATACTTCACCAATTTTTGTTTATGGCCTTTCATTTCTCCTTATATATTTTCATTCATTGGATTGGTAGATATCTTTATAATTTATTTTAGTCATTATTTTAAAGATACAACTACTTGAATTTTATGTTAATAGTTGTCTAGAGGTTAGAATGATTGTCTTTAACTTGCCACAGTATATGGTAAAGGCTTGCCACCACTAAGGCCATTTTCTTCTCCTCCATCATTCAGGGAGTGATTTAAAAAAAATTATAGTACCTATTTATGTAAAAAAAACCCTCAAGGCACATACTTTTTACTTTAAAATTTCAGGGCACATTAAAATTTAAATCTTTCTAGCCACATGTTTGCTCTTTCTCATGTTCTTCCTTCTACTGTGGCACTATGGATTTCTGCTGGGCCTTGTCATTGTGATTTTCTGTAACTGGTGAGTCCATCATGCAGGACGTCTCAGCAGCAGGCACTTGAGTCAAACTGTATCTGCATCAAGGAGTAGAAAGTGATGGATGTCAGGGCTCAGCGCACTTTCTTCTCCTCTGTAGTTGAGCAGCATGGCCAGTGGAGGGTGCCGCCCACCTTAAGCAGGTAGTGACTCTAAATCTCAGGTTGAAGTTTAAGATTAATTAACACATTATTTTTTACTTAATGAGCGACTCTTTTAGCACACACTTTATTCTCCTCTGCTGGGGTTAGAGATGGATTTTTCATATGGAAAAATTTTATTTCACATTCGTTCTTACTGATTGGCATCCAGGCTGACAGTTCACATGCTATTTCAGCTATAGTAGTTTTAGTTCATTTTCTTTTAATGTCATTAGTTTATGATAAAATGGTAGTGATATTTTGAATCTCTTGTCAATATGTTAACTCACTTTTTTTCTGGTTAGTTTTAATTGCTTTTTTAACTTAGTTTTAGAATTAAATATTTTGACAAAATACCTTACTATGAGTTTTGATTTGTTTAATCCTTTACAAAGTAAACACCAGTTATAAATTAAAATTAAAATGTACGCATATATTTTTACCAAATTTAAAATACATTGAGCCATTCTGTCTTGTTTGTTCTCTGTATCTTCTTTCCATTTCTCAGACTCTAAATTTAAGAAACCATATATGTTTGCTTTTTAGTCCTGAAATTTCATATTTTAAATGGACTCACTTATTACAATGTTAAAGTGGTGACATTTGAATCCTTTTGTAATTGGTTTTGCATTTCCCTTCCGTGAGTTCATGTCTTCAAGCCTTGTAAACCGAGTGACTGGTGTCTATTTTTATGTATATTTTAATCATTGGGAACGAATTTCCTGTCTTTCTGACACACAATTACCTTCCCTTTGGATAATTTCCATGTGCTTACAAGATTCCGAGTTCTCTTGGGAATCTGTGAGTGTGGGCAGATATGTTACCAAAAGCCACTGGGAGATTCTGCGGGTGTGATGGGAGACTAACCACTGTTGTATAAGGCACTGCACAATCAGACCAAGCTGCAGACCAGAGAAGTCTGCTGCATCTGCTAGAAGCTGAGTGCTATGTCATGTTGTGTTTTCTTCATGAGATAAAGCTTTCTTCTTTCACTGCCATCTTTGCGTTTTTGCTCATGTGTTAGGGACAGCAGCATGTGCTGGCTGCAGTTTGAAAATTCAGCAATTATAGTACTGAAGAGCGTGACCGCACAGGATTTAGAAATGTATGGTGCTGCCATGTGTGGCTATTGCCTCTGTGTGGAGCCACATGGACAAAGAGGACCCAGTCCACACTCTGTATTTCCTTAGGGAAAAGCCATCCACCAGAATTCATTGTGGAATTTTATAATAGCTTATGGGTTCATTCTTATTTAACCTTTTAAAGATTTGCTTTACTTTGTTATTGATATGTCTGTGTATTTATCAGTGTATAGGCATGTACACGAGCATCAGGTGCCTGTAGAGGCCACGTGAGGCGACTGAATTCCAGATGGTTGTGGGCTTCCTCATGTGGGTGCTGGGAATTAAACTTGGGTCCTCTACAAGAGCAACAAGCTGAGCCACCTATTCAGCTCCATAAGATGATTTTATTTTTAAATAGGCAGACTTGTGTGAAAAATAATATTGCTTCAAATTCTTTTAACTAGAAATTAAAAATTCTATGTTACTAAGTAAAGAGTTGGGAATTTCTGAGTAGTAGCAGCTGCAAGGTGTGCCTTGGAAATGGGGATGAAGATAGTAGCTCTACACTGAGCCACAGGTACACCCCTTTGTTGACCTTAGGTCTGTGACCCAAGCAGAGAGACACTGGCCACACTGAAAGAGGAAGGTGACATCCTCCAGGGATTGGTCCCCTCTAGCCTGGGCACGGGTAGAAAGGAGGACTTGAGGGAGGAAGGAAAGAAGTGACTAATTTGCTTCTGGTAGACATGTTTCTGGACATTGCTGGATGCAATATGGGCTGAAAACTGTCTCCAGGTGAAAACCACTGCTTTAAGGCTTAGCAAACATTAGACGGAACAGAGACTGGGTTATAGCCATATGTAGTGCAGGAATTTTACAATTCAAAGCTAAGTCCTAGTGTGGTCCTTTTGATTATGGGAACAAATAGAATTTGAGAAATGTCTGATGTCAAGTGATCACCATTCTAAATAATCCATTCATTAAGTTCCTTTTAAAATAAATAATCTGGCATTTAAAATAAACAGCCAAAGGCTCTTTTACCTGCTGCTATCCAGCTATCTATTTCAGCTTAGTAAATGCTCTTTTTACTGCTTCAGAAAAGATTTGGAACATTCGCATAGAATTCTTAGCACCTTAATTCAGCTTAATCCTGCTTTATTAGGACCAAGAACTCTTGCCAAAAGAATTGCCAAGTTGGTAACATTCCAAGAACACTTTCTAGTTCGAATGAAATTGTACAACCTTTTAAGAAAATAACAAGTTGCTTTCAGTTTTCCAAAGAAAACAACTTTGTCATGGAGAATTGAAAATAGAGAAGAAGACATTTACAGCTCACAAAGTCATCAGCTAAGAAAAGTGTAAATGATGGGCAGGGGGTAGGGAACTATAGATGACCAGCTTAAATTCCATCATCAGTACCAATTACATCAATATCACTTAAACACAATTGCTCATTCATAATGGGAAACAGAAGATTGTCTTATGGAAGCTCTTGCTTTTGTTTTTCTTTATCCATAGAATTTTCAGTGACATCCTATAGTCTTATGCAATTTTCCACAGCCAGTGACATTTCTTCCTGTGTGGGCTTGGGGTGGAGTGCAGTGAGCAAGGCTGGTACAATAGCTAAGCCGGTAAAGTATAAACATGAGCAACTGAACTTGCTCCTAAGTATCTGTGCAAAAATCTGTGTGTGATGGCAAACACTTGTAATGCCAGCACTCCAAAGCAACTACAGGGGTGTTGCTGATGCTCACTGGGCCACCAGCCTACACTAATCAGTAAGACTTGGGTCTCAGTGAGATGTTATGTCTCAAAAACAAAACAACAAAGCGATTACACCAGAGATTAAACTCTGGCTTCCAC
>JAQQSO010005226.1:0-12197 GCA_028658305.1 Pachyuromys duprasi
TATGGTTCAATTATCAGCACTTCAAAATAAAAATAAAAATGGAAGGAACAATCACAGACAAAGTGACACACATGGAAAATACTTCGGGTGATATGTAGAAGTGATTTAATAAAATATGTGAATATTTTAATAAATTTAAGAGAAATCATATCAAATATTTCTAAAGAGGTGAATAGAATGTGTTGGGGAATTACAGCTTGGCTAGCAAAGGCTTGCTTAGTACGTGTAGTTTCCTGAATTTGATCCTCCAAAACACAGAAAAAGAAATAAAAGTAGCTACTTAACATTTAAAAGTTTAAAACTTTAATGGTGACCTTGGAGTTGTATTGCATGCCTATTATCTGAGCATTTGGGATGGGGAAGCTGTAGGATCATGAGTTCAATATAACCTCAACTATCAATTTTGAGCCTACCTTGAGCTTCATAAAACTCTGCCTCAAAACAGGGGAAAAACACTATCAATAAAAGTAATGAGAAGTAACAACTTTTCTTCTAAAATTAGCAAATAATGGCAATACTGAGTGATGATTTGAATATGAATGAACTAGCAGGGATAGATGGTGCCACATGTTATGCAAATATCTGGAAAAAGTGTGTCTCAAAGTTTAATTATGAAAAATGGTACTAATATATTACTTATTCAAGGAGTTACCCAACCAGCAATTGTAGTGTGTATGTGTGTGTGTGTGTGTGTGTGTGTGTGTGTGTGCACTCATGTGCTCTGACTCATCTATGGAGGACAGAGGACAACTTTAACAAGTCAGTTTTTTCTTTCCACCATAAGGGATCTGAGGATACAACTCAGATTTTCAATCTCAGAGGTGAAAGGGTCCATGCCCTAAACTATCTAGTGGCTCTCCTAATCCTAATTTTAAATTCACTGAAGCATGTACCCTGGGTGTTATTAAACTATATTAATCTGGCTCTTGAAATATTTTATAGTTATTCAGAATATAGTTTAATATATTGTTTTTGAAAACTATTAACAGCGCCATGCTATGTTGCTATTTGTGAAGCATGTAACAGGATTCCTAAATTTATATTCCTAAGTCAATTGTGGTGCTATCCTCCTCTTACACACACTGTTTGACTTATACTTTAGAGTTAAATTTCTCTAGAAGAACCTTTTTTTTTTTGGATAATGGAAACAAAAGAAAAGATGATTTCATGCTCCAATGTCTTTTTCTCAACTCAAATCTTAAGCTTTCAAACATTCTTTTTATACAACTTGGATTGTGTTTATCCTTGCCTCTCCTGACATGCATGCATTTACAATATCGGCTTATTTGTCATTTAATACCATGTGTGTCATTATGACAACTGACTCAGTTTATTGCTCCACTACTTATTGAAATAATCTGAAAGAAAATCATATCAGTGCTAATAATTGTAGTGATGGGGCTAATAATGAAACTTCATGAAAGTTTTTATTTAGCTTAAGATTGGCATTATTTGATTTCTTTTTGCAAGTTGTTTTACAGTGTATTTGTTGGGGAGCTTGTGTAGAGCAGACAGCATTTTTGCTGCAGTGTTCATGTTGAAGGGTGCAGATAAAATTAGTTGGAAGCATTTTGCAACACGTTTTCTTAAGCAGCTGTTTTTCACGCTCTTCAGTCTCCATTAATAACCTCTGTTTCATCAATGCAAAGCATTTTCCTTTTTGTAGCCTAATATTTTTTTCCAAATACACACTAACATTATGCCACAAAAGCATTTTGTAACGAATAGCTCATGTTTTACAAGGTTTAGCATTTTCTTCTGTTGTGTGTTTACAATGGCCACAGTAATTTATAAAGATTCTTCAAAGACATCTGTGGGAAACTGCTTTGCAATGTATGCCCACACTGTCAGCAATTAACTCGCTGTTAAGACAGCATTGTTGGGAACATGTGTTAGAGGTTGGTTCTTGGGTCAACTCTCTCATTTGGAAAGGAAAAACTCACTAGGACTATGAGGTCCAGAATGAAAGAAGGGCTAGAACTGGCCTCAATATAAAACATAGCTTAAAGAAGTTTTTAAACATTAAGAGATCTCTATCTGAAAGAGACTGCTTTATTTCTTAATACCACCAAGAATGCCAGCATGTTTGATTTCTTTATATCTTCTCTGACATTTGATGTTTCGTATTTGTTTGATGTTTGTTTGTTTAATTTTTTTCCTTCAGGACAGATTGCAAACACAGTCCCCAACTACCAATGTTTACACAACCGAATTACCCACTTTTGGGCATTTCACAGGTGTCAGTACATCCAGAGTGCAATGGATAACCCTCACTGTAAGAAAACCACCTTCATGATCATGGTATCTCCCTGCATGGCCTTTTGGGTGAGACTATGTTTAGGCATTTTCTTAACAAATTAAAAAAAAGATCCAGAAATCACATAGTTGGTCATTTATCACCAAGAATTAAAAGTATCTAATCCCATAACATCTTACTATGAATGTGCAAAGCATTTTTTCCTGTAAGAGACAAAGCTAGAAGAAACCCAGTTGTCCTCAATTCATAAAGGACTGATTCATGCTCTTTATGGGAGTAGTACTCAGCAAATTTTGATAAACCTCACCAAAGTGTTTGGCTTAAATTTTAGTTAATTTTTTGCCTCCTTTCTTTATTCTCTTTCCCTGCCTCTCATCCTATGTTCGTTCCACCTTTCCTCTCCAACATTCTCGCCTCCATCCACCTACTTCTTCCTCTCCCATCTACCCCTGTTTGATAATGCTGGAGTTTTTACCCAGGGCCTCACACATGCTTAGCAATACTCTTATCACTGTGCCACACTTGAAGTTCTTTAGGAGAATTAGCTGCCCATAAAAACATTGAGGAATGCTTTTAAATGGCAAAATTATTATGATAGATCACATACAAGTTGTTGCCAGAGGTTCACATAGGCAAGAAATAGTGCAGGAAAAAGATATCAGAAATTTACTCCATGGTGATGACAGTAGTCTATACTTGACTGCGTTGTTTGTTAGATATATGAACTAGCATCAGTAATGAGCTTTCTTAGTACTAAATGCTGATGCATGTATATACACAACATATAGGATCAGGGGGCTTTACTAATGCCCATACCTTGACTGCAGTAACACTCTGTAGTACCATATTCTGGAATAGTTAAGAAAGAGTGAATAAAATATACGTGAAATCTCTTTACATTACCTTACAACTTTAAACGAAACCATAATTGTGTGCGAATGATTCAGATTTTCAGTTAAGAAGTGACTATGCAGTCATGCCTGGATATTTATGAGGTGGTGGCTTAAATGTCTGGTGGAGGGGACGGCAAAACAGTGTCTTCCAGCACTCACACATGATTGTGAGTGTTAGTGTTACAAGAAAGTTCCATGTTAAATTCCCATAAAGCTGAAGGCAAAATGAGTCCCAGAGTCTCCCTAGTCAGTTTACTCTTTTTCTTACTTAGCAGCAGATGTGTTTGTTCCTTAGTGTTATGTTTCTGTATCAGGCAATGTTCAGTTTGAAAAAAAATCTAGATTTTGTAATTAATATGATGAATGTACTTTTAGTAGTTGATGTCATTTAAAATACACCAGCAGTGCCTTAGAAGAAATGAAAATGAAAACCAAATTGCTGATAGAGCTGTGAATCTACGAGAGCTGACTTGGAACAAGAGTGGGGTCCAGGTGTGTTCAAACCCCAAAAATCTAGTCTTGAGACTGGCAAGAGCAGGGATGTTCCTTCACTGATCTGGGTCTGCAAAGTCTCTGCACAGGTAACCTGGAGGGTTTTGTGGTCAGGTTACAGGCTAAACTTCCTCTCTCCTTATAAGATAATGTCTAAAAAGCATGTGAAATTCCTAGTGCAAATAGGCATTCTAAGCGAGTTGGCCCCAGACAAGGATGCACACTCAACTCAAAAGCAGTCCTGAAGACACCTGGTAAGCTATGGATTACTTTGGTTCGTTGCTGTTTAACTTCTTGAGTCCTTTATATATTCTGGATATTAGCCCTCTGTCAGATATAGGGTTGGTGAAGATGCTTTCCCAACCTGTAGGCAGTCCTTGTGTTTTGACCACAGTGTCCTTTGCTTTACAGAAGCTTTTCAGTTTCATAAGGTCCCATTTATTGATTCTTATTCTTAGAGCCTATGTTGTTGATGTTCTCTTCAGGTAGTTGTTTCCTGTCCCAATGAGTTCAAGACTCTTTCGCACTTTCTCTTCCAACAGGTTTAGTGTGTCTGTTTTTATATTGAGATCTTTGATCCACTTGGGCTTTAGTTTGGTGCAGAGTGATAAGTATGGACCCTGAGATGTCACCTTACACCCATCAAATTGGCTAAAATCAAAAACTCAAGTGACAACACATTCTGGAGAGGATGTGGAAAAAAGGGAATCCTCCTCCACTGCTGGTGGGAATGCAAACTTGTGCAACCACTTTGGAAATTTATCTGACACTTTCTGAGACAATTAGGAATAATGCTACCTCAAGATCCAACTATACCATTTCTAGGCATATATAAAAAAATGCTGAAGTTTTGTTCAACCATGTTTGTAGCAGCTTTATTTATAATAGCCAGAAGCTGGAAACAACCAGAAGACCCTCAGTTGAGGAATGGAAACAGAAATTGTGGAACATCGACACAATGGAATACTACTCAGAAAATTAAAAACAAGGGAATCATAAAATTTGCAGGTAAATGGTGGGAACTGGAAAGGATCATCCTGAGTGAGGTATCCCAGAAGCATAAAGATACACGGGGCATATACTCACTCATAAGTGGATATTAGACATATAATGTAGGATAAACATACTAAAATCCGTACATCTAAAGAAACTAATCAAGAAGGAGGACTCTGGGTAAGATGCTCAATCCTCATTCAGAAAAACAAAGAGGATGGGCATCAGAAGAAGGAGATAACAGGGAACAGGACAGCAGCCTACCAGAGGGCCTCTGAAAGACTCTACCCTGCAGGGTATCAAAGCATATGCTGAGACTCATAGCCAAACTTTGGGCAGAGTGCAGGGAATCTTATGAAAGAAGGGGGAGATAGAACGAACTGGAAGGAACAGGAGCTCCACAAGGAGAGCACCAGAACAACAACAACAACAACAACAACAACAAAAAACTGGGCACAGGGGTCTTTTGTGAGACTGATACTCCAAACAATGACCTTGCATGGGGATAACCTAGAACACCTGCACAGAAGTAGCCCATGGCAGCTCAGTGTCCAAGAGGTTTCCCCAGCAATAGGAACAGGGACTGTCTCTGACATGAACTGATTGGCTTGCTCTTTGATCATCTCCCCCTCAGGGAGGTGCAGCCTTACCAGGCCACAAAGGAAGGCCATGTGCCCACTCCTGATGAGACCTGATAGACTAAGGTCAGAGAGAAGGAAAAGAAGACCTCCCCTGTCAGTGGAATGGGGAATGGGCATGTGTGGAAAGAGGGAGAGTGGAATTGGGAAGTGAGGAGGGAGGGAGCTATAGGTGAGATACAAAGTGAATAAACTGTAATTAATTAAAATAAAAAATAAAGAAAGCCTCTACCCATTCCACAAAAATTCAAATAGCTTTGCCCCCCTCCTCCAAATTTAAAAGAGCTCACTTACTGAAGGATCTCTACACAGAAGCCTGTTCTCAAGCACTGATTAAGCCAGATGTCTCCGTCTCCATCTTCCATATCTTCCTGTCTTGCTCTCAGTCTCAGAATCCATCTGTTGTGATCTGGTGGGGAAGTAGGCGTCAGGGATGGTATCTTGAGATGAGGCATTCCTTCACAAAGCAGACCAAGAGATATGGTAGAATGGGCACTATGTTCAGTGGTAGTGTGCTTGTTATCATGCAACAGCTCCCAAGTTCCAACCCTACACAGGAAACAAATCAAAGGAGAAGTTGAGAACAGAAAAAGAATGGAGATGGTGTTTAAGAGCACTTTATTTGTGTTGGTAGGAATGCTGGGATTGAGGATTCCATTGTCCCTCTAGGTTTCAGTTGCACAGATGCTCAAGCACTTTGTTTTTTGCTTTCTGTGTTTTTGTTTTGTTTTCAATATGCCCTGACTTCCATTTCCATGCTCTCCATACGTCCTAGTACCCATCCTCTCTTCCTTTCTCCCCCAGATCCATTTCTACTTTTCCATTCATAAAAGACCAGGCCTCCCAGCAATATCAACTGAACATGACCAAATAAGATATAATAAGATTAGGCACAATCCCTCTTGTCAAGGCTGAGTAAGACAGTTCTGGAGGAAAAGGGTCCCAAGAGCAGGCAAAAGAGACAGAGGTCCCCATACTCTTATTCCTAAAATTCTGACAATATCAGCAGCCAAAGGGTCAAGGACACCAGAAGAACCACTTTCAAATGCATGTCTATGAAGTAGCCAGAGGGAAGACACTAACTTTCCCACTATTCCTGACTTTCAATTGCCCAAGTCACTTCCTATCAACAAAGTGCAGCTATTATCTAGCAATCTGAGCTGTATGCTTTACAAGAGTATATGGCTTCTGTGATAGACCAAACTTGGCACATAGTGCTGTGTGTGAGGCTGAGAAAAATCAAGGGAAAACCATGGGATGTTTTCTTCTGTATTCATTTATATATTGATGGATACTGATACATAAATATTTATGTAAATATATATGTTGATAAACTATGAACCTTTTTTGATAACAAGATACTGAAGTAATATGCATTAGGGTCTTTATATTTGTGCCTTGGACCTGTCTCCAGTGCTTAACTATACTTATACTATTAAATAAAACTTGAATATTCCTTCTTTTGTTTTTAAAGGATTTCAGTCTCTTAAAAAAGATTTATTTAGATTTTTAATATGTGTGAGTGTTTTGGCTACCAGTAAGCTCCATCACGTGTGCTTGATAAACTGGAAGAAGATGACTAATGTTCTAGAACTTGAATTATAGACAGTTATGATTTTTCTGTCAGAGCAGCTGATGATCTTACTTGCTTAGCAATCTCTTGGGCTCCTCAGTTCCCTCTGTAATGAATAAAGGCAAGCCCTAAACAGCTGGCCTCAAACACAGAAACATAAGATTAGAGCTACTTATAGATACAAGAGGAAAATATATCTGGTTGTTTCCATCTTACAATTTCCAGATCTTTAATGTCTCTATTTTTTTCTCTTAGAATTGATATCTTGGGGAGATGATTCAATAGTGAATTAATCTGATATCAGACCTCAAGAATGTAAGTAAAGCTGGGTTCAGTAGTACATGTCTGTCATCACGGGATTTTTCACTGATCCTGTGAGACAGTAGGCAGAGAACAAGAACTCACAGAAGTGTACAGGCCAGCTAGCCCAGCACACATGCTAGTGAAAAAAATAGACCCTGTTTCAAACAAGACTGAGAGAAAAGACAGATACATGAGGTTGCTTCTGCCATCTAGACAAGTTCTACAGTTCATGCATACCCATACTCACACACAGCCACTGTGCATGTAAAACACATCCTACACACACATACACACAAATACATGCATATCAAGTAAATAGATACATACATACATATATATTTAAATTTTTTCTAACTTTCACTATGGTAATCTTTCCTGGAGGGCAAAAATTCATATATATTTATTATTTGGATCAAAGTTTTCAATTTATTTTAAACTCTTGGTCAAATATATGTTTGTATTACATCAAAGCACTTTCTACAGTAATAAAAAATATCCATCAAAATCATTATCTAAGTGACACATTTATTAACATGGTGTTGGTGAAATGTCTGAGATTGGAGAATGCTTTCTGAGCAAGCATGAAAACCTGATATTGGATCCTGCCATCTGTGTGAAAATTATGACTGTGCTCACCTGTAGCCCTAGCAGTGTGAAGGCAAAGAATGGAGGATCCCTAGAGCTTACTAGTTTTGCCAAATCAGTGAGTTCCAGGTTCAGTGAGAGATCCTGTCTCAAAAGTAAGGTGAAGAGCAATTGAGGATGACACTCGATGATTTCTGACCTCTACTGTGCTTGTGTGTGTGTGTGTGTGTGTGTGTATGTATACCTGCTCATGTTTAAACACAACATACAACACACACAGAGATGAAACATTCAATCACTATTAATACAGTTTAGTAAGACCCATACTAATGGCTTAGGCTTACTGACCTTTTAAAAATTTATGCAAATAAGTTTCTATCATGAAAATAACAACGTCTAGCATTTAAGAGCACTTTACACATGCCAGCTGGAATCAATCACCCCTTGCATTAGAACAAATTTGTTTTATTTAGAATTAAGTTAATGAGGGCCTTTAAAATTTATTTATAGTTAGTGTCTTAGTAACAGGCTTTCTAATGTCATCATGTGCACATTATTTGAATCTTAAAAAGCTTAATACAGTGTAATTATTATTAGGTCACAACCTTAGGCTTAGTATCTTTGTTTGTTTTACTTCCATTTGGTCAAAACATTTCTAATTTCAAAATATTGAACTTTGGTACAATGTATAAAATGCTCATTTTTATGGTTATGTTGGATCAAACTTTACCAAATTTAATATTACTTATAAAGTTGTTAAAATGAAAGTGTGTTCGTTTGATAAGTCTTGCTAAGCCATGCTGTATTAATTTTAGAAATGGACAAGATGACTTCTAATGATTACAAATATCTCTCCAAGACTTGAAATTTGTAATATATTATATACTATAAACTCAGTAGTCACCGAATATGTAATTTTCTGTCAACTGTAAAATCATTTCAGTGATTGATCATTATTTAACATGGCTTATATTTCAGAAGAAATTAAAATTTAGTAACATTTTTGCCAAATGCTATCTAAATCCAATCATAAATACAAAATTTCAATTTTAAAACATATTTTGACAAAAGAAAATAAAATGAGACTGAGAGGGATAGATAATTTTTTAATTTTCAAATCATATATTAGTACAAAATAGTTACTATGATTCCTTGATGTTACATGGACTATTTAATTTTAAAATATTTTGTTTAAGGATGGAGAAATGGGTCAAATGTAAGCATCCTGCTCTTCCGGAGAACCCAGAATCTATTCCCAGAACCCATATGTTGACTCACATCTGTCTGAAATTCAATTCACTGGGTAGCTAACATCCACTTTGGGGCTAAACACTGCACACACTTGATACATATACATACATGAAAGCAAAATTCTCATACATAAAAATAAACCTTAAAGTGAACAAACTGTAATTAATTCAAAAAATAAAAAGTATCAAAAAAAAAAAAAGAAATTTAAACTTGCCATCTGACCCTAGCTAGTCAGGTCTCATCAGAACTGGCTGCTGTGTCCTCCTCTGTGGCTTAGCAAGGCTGCTTCTTCCTGTGGGGGCAGGGGTCAAAAAGCTTCAAATTTAAATTTCTGAAAAGATTTTGTTGCTAAAGGTAGCTATAATTATGTAAGTCTTCAATTTGAGAAAAGATTAAATATATTAAATACATAGTTTTAATTTTTAAAAATTCTTACAGAAAGAATTGAGGAATGAAAGCAATTATTTCTCTGAAAAATAAAAATTTTGTCTAGTTTAAAAAAAACCTTAAAAACATCTTGCTGGAGATTTTGCTTAATATGAACAGTTTACATATTGGAATCATAAAATATAGTCTGTGATGAGATCATCTCCGCCAGCAGGTGGTTTAAAAGAATCATTATATATATATATATATATATTTATATTTATATTTATATATATTTATATTTATATATAATTATATATAATTTAATCTTGTTACATTTCATTTATAATTATAAATACTGAGTAGCAGTATTGTTTCAAGAATTGGCTGCATTGTTTTCTGAAGCAACAGCCCCATTTTACTTTTTTACCAGAAACATATGATGTATTTCTTAATACTCAATATCTTCATATGAACATATCTTCTTTGACATTATAGACATCCTAGTAGATGTAATGTTGTATCTCATTTTGTAAATGATTCAGTTACTCTAATCCTAGTGATAATGGATGTATATTCATGTGCCTATTGCCCTTTTATTTAGAGATGTTTGTGGAAGATCTTGTTCAGATATTTTTTCCTACATAAATTTTGTTTGTCTTCTACTGTTGAATTGTTGTGAGACCTTGTTAAATATTCTGGAGAAAATATAATTTGTGAATATTGTTTCCTAATATGTGTGTTGTTTTGCTGTTTTCTTGAAGTTATTTTTTTTTCTTGTTTGTCTGTCTTTAAACAACACATCACAACATAGCCCAAGCTGGTCTTAAATTGGCTATATAGACAGACTGGACTCAAAGTCATGGTCCTCCTTCCTCAACCTCCTAATTGCTGGGGTGACAGGCGTATGGAACTGTGTGGAGCTTGAAATTATCTTCTGAAACCAAGTGTTTTACTTAAGGTGAATATAAATCTAACTGTATTCTGTTGTTTCTTTTTCTTTCTAACTTTCCCTTCCAAGAGCAAAAAAAAAAAAAAACTTCAGTACCCATGAAGCCTTCTTTCCAGCTACTGGGCAGGGCCACCACATCTGGAAGGGAAGTACATATCTGTGAAGTTGCTGTGAACTACAGACACAGGGCACAGAAGACTTTGAACTTTCCTGGAACCCTATCCCTGAGGACTAGCTTTTGTCATACTAGAAGCTTTCCAAAGGAGAGAGGCAACTAACAGCCTTATGCAGCTATGACCCTGCAAACCACATCAATTACCAACATGGGACAATATCCCTAAAGCTGCCACTGTGATGTGTATACCTCAGCAGTTGCTAACAGCTCTCTACTGGTATTCTTTCACCATGTGTGCCTCTATGTCTCAGTCAAGAAGATTTTTACACAAAATTAGGATTTGTTCTTTCTATGTTTCATTTTATACCAGGTCCTTAATAATAACTAAAATGTGACTCCTTTAGAGTTCTATGTACACTTAAATCTTTTATTTATCTTCTACATGTTTATTGATACATATAGTAGAACTGTACACTTACATAATCATTAGTTCAGTAAATTTTATATCTTTTAAATAACCTAAAGCAGAACAAAAAGAAAACATTCATTTTCTATACATAGGAAAAGACAGTTATAGAATCCATTTTTTCTTTTCTTTTCTCTGGTCATTTATTTCCCCTGGTTCTAGTTATTAGTATTGCCCTCATTTACAATTTGTATTTAAAGTGTCAACAAAGCACTTACAGCCTTTAACTTTGTTACTATTCGAGTGGAAAGAAGACAGTAAAAGGTGCAATTTTACTATATTTTTATTAATAGTTTATGTTAACATAATATGTCGTGTTTCATCATGGCATCTTCATGCATAGATGTCTTTATACTTTGCTCTCATGCCTACACTTCTCTCACTCTACTCTCTTCACCAGTGCTCTCTCCCAAATCCCCTCTAGCTCTCTTCCTTTGCCTAACTAATTCAACCTCTGATTTGAGTCTGGCTTGCTGTGCTTAACAGCTTAACACTGTGAGTTCCATTTATATCAATTTTCTTGCAAATGTCAAACTTTCATGTTTTCTTTGTTTCTGGATACATTCTGTTGTGTACACATACAACATTTTTTAGTTTATTCTTATGATGATGAATATCTTTCCCTGTTTTCTGGCTTTTATGAAAAGAACACCAATAAACATAAATTTGCAAGAATCTCTACAACAGAGTACAGTTATTTGGGTTTAATTCCAGGACCAGTATAGCTGGGATTTCCTTGACTTTTTATTTTTAAGGTTGTATGAAAACAAGGAAGTCATGAAATTTGCAGGCAAATGGCTGGAACTAGAAAAGATCATCCTGAGTGAGCTATCTCAGAAGCAGAAAGATACACAGGGTATATGTTCACTTATAACATAGGATAAGCATACTAAAATCTGTACACCTAAAGTAACAAAGCAAGAAGGAGGACCCTGGGTAAGATGATCAATCCTCATTCAGAAAGGCTAAAGGGACAGACATTAGAAAAGGGAGGGGAGGTCCAAGATGGCTACAACAAGAGGACACTGTGTCTGGGGAGTAGGACAGCGGTGACAATGCAGCCACCAGGAGACTGAACTCTGGGACATAAAACACCAGCATTTGTGATTGCCAGGTGAGCAGAACTCCTACGGTGAGGAAATCAACTGGGAAAATCCTAGGGTCACCCAGTTATTCCCCAGAAAAATTTCTGGGTGTTCAGCAAAGCCCGCAACCACCCCAGATTGTGTGTGTGTCCACAGGCCAGACTGAGAAGGCCCAGGGTACCATTTCAGACCTGCCTGCATACAGTGGGCACACAATGCTCAACAAAG
>JAQQSO010005227.1:0-12195 GCA_028658305.1 Pachyuromys duprasi
GCTAAGGACGTTGAGCATTTCTTTAAGTGTTTTTCTCCCATTCTATAATCCTCTACAGTCAGTTCTCTTTAGCTCCATACCCCATTTTTTAATTGGATTACTTGGTTTTTTGCTTTTCAACTTCTTGAGTTCTTTATATATACTGGATATTAGCCCTCTATCAGTAGTAGGATTGGTAATGATCCTTTCCCAATCTGTAGGCTGTCGTTTCATTCAGATGAAAGTTTCCTTAGCTTTCAGTGAAATCCCCATCAAAATACCTTCACAATTCTTCACAGACTTTGAAAGAAAATTACTCAACTTCATATGGAGAAACAAAAAACCCAGAATCTCCAAAATACTCCTCTATAACAACAGATCGCCTGGAGGTATCTCCATCCCTGATCTCAAGCTGTACTACAGAGCAATAGTAATACAAACTCCATGGTATTGGCATAGAAACAGAATAGTGGATCAATGAAACCAAATAGAAGACCCAGAAACAAACTCACACACCTATGGAAACTTGATTTTTTACAAAGAAGCCAAAACCATTCAATGGAAAAAAGACAGCATCTTCAACAATGGTGTTGGTCCAACTGGATATCTGTATGCAGAAAAATGAAAATAAATCCATATATATCACCTTACACAAAGCTAAAGTCCAAGTGAATCAAAGACCTCAACATAAAACCAGACACACTAAACCGGTTAGAAGAAAAAGTGGGGAAGACCCTAGAACTTATTGGCACAGGAGACTACTTCCTGAATAGAACACCAACAGCACAGGCTCTAAGATCAACAATCAATAAGTGGGACTTCACTTTGTTTTTTTTTTTGACATATTAAATTATACCACATACACTCTCTATATAATGATATGTACTGTATGTTAAATAAATAGAGATAATTCAGATAAAGTCCTATACTCACAAAAAACAGTCATGTTCAGACTTTCATACTACACAAGTTACTTGTAGCAACATGCATCTATGGCAACAACCATATGCATGTTAGACATCAAAGTGTTAACATATTAGAGACATAAAACGACCAGTGGCATTCTCACTGGCATGTGTTCAGCTTAAAAGTGCTAGGTATATATGTGAAATTTTCAGATAAAGTTTTAATTTAAAAGAAGACATCTTAGAATATCAGCAATGAACCCAGAATGTCATAAGAAAAAATTTGACTTGGACAACAGAGTTCCCTTTTCTCACATATCAAAAATTATTTTCTTTTGAAGCAAAAATAGCATAATCTGCTACAGCTCAAAATTCAAGCTGTATGTGGATATAGAAAAACACCAGGAAGTAAGGCTTCTTTCTCTGTTTTTAAGTTGTTGGCAAAGTCGAGGCTTAGTAAGTTTTATATATGTGTTTGCGTGTGTGTGTGTGTGTGTGTGTGTGTGTGTGATGCAAACTTATATAGGCTTGTCCAACCTGTGGCTCAAGATAACTATGAATACAATTAACCCCCCAAATCATAAACTTGTTTAAATATTAAAAAATGGTAGGTATAGTAAATATCATAGGATTCAGGGGTGCTACCAAAGAAGAATATGGTCCTTGAATGTGGTGGAATTGAGAGAATAAGAATGAACGTGAGACACTGGCTTCTGTAGTTGGAAGGATTACATAACAAGATTGGGCCTCTTGGACAGTACTTGACAGTTCACATGAAAAAAAATGACTTTTCCATGAAAAACTCATGTTATTAAGGCCTTTGAATTAATCATATTCATTCATATCCAAATCATATCAATTCAAGACAATTTCCATTACAAAGCAAATGGCAGTAGATGCTATGCTCACCTAAAACTTACATTTAAAAAATTCCTAAATTAGCATTTTTGTGAATAGCTTACCATTAGACTAAACAAGCAAACACAGAAACCACATTCTCAAAGTTCATTTTGCGTAACTGGAAACCGCACTTTATCCCTACAACTCATCTCAATACTTTATTTCTGTATCTCATCTCTGTATCACACCTCCATAACTAGACCCCATACCTCTCTGCAATACTCTATCCTCTTATTCTACTAACACACCTTATTGCCATGCCTCATGCTTCTACGTCATCCCATACCACACCTCTATACATCTTCCTACCTCACTTCTACATCTCATCACCTTACCATACTTCCACACCCCAGAACTATGACTTACCTACACATTTCCCATACATGATTCC
This sequence comes from Pachyuromys duprasi, assembly GCA_028658305.1. NCBI lineage: Eukaryota > Metazoa > Chordata > Mammalia > Rodentia > Muridae > Pachyuromys > Pachyuromys duprasi. Next base: position 2,176 of record JAQQSO010005227.1, read on the forward strand.
ATATATGATAATAAAAATCATATTCCCTTTGTATATGATAGAATTGCCACTAATGTAAGCAAAGGCCCAGTAAACTTTTACCTAGAAAGCATTCAAATTCACACGTGTGAATGTTCTCTAACATCATTATCTTTGCACAAGTGGACTAAAATTAATATAGTTTATGTGAGACAATGGGTGGGAACTGGAAAAGATCATCCTGAGTGAGGCAATTCGGAAGCAGAAAGACACATGTTATATACTCTCACATAAGTGGATACTAGACATAATATAAGATAAACATACTAAAATCGGTACACCTAAAGAAACTAATCAAGAAGGAGGACTCTGGCTAAGATGCTCAATCCCCATTCAGAAAGGCAAAGAGGATGGAGATCAGAAAAGGGAGAAAATGGAATAGGACAGGAGCCTGGCACTGAGGGCCTCTGAAAGGCTCTACCCTGCAGGGTATAAAAGCAGATGCTGAGACTTATGGCCAGACTTTGGGCAGAGAGTAGGGAATCTTATGAAAGAAGCAGGAAATAGTAAGACCTGGAGAGGACAGGAGCTCTATAAGGAGAGCAACAGAACCAAAAAATCTGGGCACAGGGTTTTTTTTCTGAGACTGATATTGCAACCAAGTACCATGCATGGAGATAACCTAGAACCCCTGCATAGATGTAGCCCATGGCAGTTCAGTGTCCAAGTGGGTTCCCTAGTAATGGGAACAGGTACTGTCTCTGAGATGAACTGATTGGTCTGCTCTTTGATCACCTCCCCCTGAATGGGGAGCAGCCTTTACCAGGACAGTGAGGTAGATGATGAAGCCACTCCTGATGAGACCTGTTAGACTAGGATCAGAAGGAAGGGGAGGAGGACCTCTTCTGTCAGTGGACTGGAGGAGGGGCATGGGTGGAGAAGGGGGAAGGAGGGTGGGGTTGGGAGGGGAGGAGAAAGGGAGCTATAGGGGGATGCAAAGTGAATGAATTGTAATTTATAAAAATTAAAATTAAAAATAATAAAAGAAAAGAAAATATTCAAACACCTGCAAAAATACACAAATGTATTCACAAAACAAAGAAAAATTTCTCATTATATCTGTAATCAATTATTCCTTCATATTTTGCAGCCAGAGAAATTAAATGTATATTTTCCAGCCAGAGGGATTAAAGAAGTGTACTAAGGGTGTGTCTATATTCCTGCTGTATCACATAAACGTCTCTGAATAGGATTTCCTTGCCACAATAGTCATGTTGCTGGATTAAGTTCCTCAACATGGTTGTTAGGTATTGCATAAGGGGTCAGAAGTAGAACTGATTGGTTAAAACACTTAAAGAGATGCTCAACATCCTTAGCCATCAGAGAGATGCCTTTTGCTCCCTTGGTCTTCTGCTTTTGATTTACCCTGTTGTTGCTGATGATGATTCTTTCACTGACATCAGAACCATCATTTTCCAGGCTTTTATTCTTGACCAAGGGAGGGCCAGTTACTCTCCAGGAATCTTCTAATTCTTTTCAGTGCCAGTTTCGATTTCCCGAGACACCCAGACTTACGGATTGAGAAAATACCAGGTTCACAGCCTCTCAAATGTGAGGCAATTGCTTTTATTCTCGTAACATAAACTGATTTACTAAATTTGTTATATTCATATTTTTCAGTGCATCAGTTTTGTTCCTTTACAGAACCCTTACTAAGGTACTGACCTACGCAATAATATGTTGTGATTTATGTGTGTTGTTCCAATATACTCTAAAATGGACAGATTCAGTATGAGCTATCTTGAATTGTCCTCTGCCAAAGATGTTAGTCCATTCATTTTCAATTTAACCTCAGCAAACACTTAGATTGAGGACAAAAGGCAAACAGATTGTTTGCCAAAATAGCACAAGAATGGTCTCTAGCCTCATTGTTATTGCAGTCCTTGCTTCCCTCTGAACGCTCTTGAGCTGGGCTCCATAGTCCACATTGCTCTCAGAATACTGTCTTCCAAGATTCTATTAGGACAGACTGTTAAGCCCTGCTTGCAACATTTAATTGCTTTTGCAGGCCCAAGTACCAAAGTCTTCCACCATCCTCCTCAAATAATCATGGTATGTTATTCATAGTATTAACCTGCTTCCTGGGTCCAACTTTTCTAGAATTTTTATAGAACATGTTAGCTACTTTCTATCACTGCAATTAAACATTAGTATCAAAGAAATTCATAAAAGAAAATTTAATAGGGCTTATGGTTCCATAAAGTCAGAATCTATGTTGGTGTAGTAGACCAGACAGGCAGAGTAGATGGCAGGGAGCTGGCCAGAGAGGGCATCCGATATCCTAGGGACGAAATTAACACAGAGTTGTGAAAGGCCATGAAGGTTCTGGGAATTACACTGGGGTCCTCTGAATGAGCACCAGTGCTCTTAACCTTTGAGCCATTTTCTGGATCTTCACTTTTTTTCTTTTTTGATAAAGTGACTCCTTTTCCTCTTTACTTTGATAAACTACCCTTCCTTTGAGAGTTGTAATCACATATTTCCAATAATATATCTTGTTCTTTCATTATAGAGATAAAATACAAATTTGAAATTACTAACCTACTATACATAGACACATAGAATTCTAAAATGTTTGAAAAGCAGTAGAAAAACACCACTACACATTCAGTGACTTTGTTCAATTTATCATTTCAAATACTCTATCTGCCAAAAGACACCATAATTAAAGCCACCATAACACTGACAAATACATCGATACTAAATATAGAAGTCTTAAAGATATCAAAGGCACAACATTTTCCTTTCCTGAGGAATAAGTTTATTTTTTTAATGGTGTACTTGAAGAGAATATCTCCCCAGAATTCTGAATAAGCCAAAATAGAGTCTTTACCCTCTGCTGGCAGGACTGTGCCCAGTAGGGTAGTGGAAAGCAGCTCTAACCTCCGTTTTTTTAAAATTTACAAAAGCAAGGACAGCAATTTTGATGCACGCAGAAAAGCAGTTCTGTACATCCATAGCCAGCAAGCATTATTTACAGAAGCAGAGACATGGCAGATAAATGGCTAGGCAATTCTTGTAAGCTGAGGTCAGGATGATAGAGGGTAGGATTTTATGGCTAGTCTAATTAAGTCATTTCCCCAAGAGAGATTTAGCAATTGAAGCATTCTTAGGAATCCTTTCATGGGATGGCATCTGTCTAGCCCACTAGCCTACTGCAGTCCACTAGTCTTCCTCTATTCATATGTGCATGTGTGTATGTGTTACATGTCTGTTCATATTATCCACACTATCTTGAAGCTTAGGTTTATATTCCAATCAGCCATATTAAGAGCTGATTAATCACTAAAATAGTCTATGAAAAAATATTTCCAAATCTCTTTATGTTTCCCTTTAAGGCTATGGTCAGTAAATTGTACTTATATCTGCTCCAGCACATCACCATGTGACACATGTCTTAATTGTTTTTCTTCCAACTTAATTCTCTATTCCCTACAGAAACCTCCCTCAACTAGTTTTCAAGATGGAAACTAATAAAATGAATATTAATATGTGAATAAAGTGAAATACTGTTAGACCATTAAAGTTGTTTTTTATTGTGTAGAGTACACTGAAATTAAACATAACATATGTACTGGAATGCCAAAGTATGGGTGATTTAGTGTTTGTGCAATACATTAATTTATTAGAAGCTTTTAAAACTGAATTTTTGAAAGAGTTCAACATTTGAAATAGAGACTTTGGGCAATACTTTCCAAAGATAATATTATTTAGCACTATACTCTGAGGAAAATGACAAATTATTGAGTGTATAGGAGTATGATGGTGAAAAGATTTGAAAGTCACTTAATAACATAAGTTATCACAATTCTAGTTTAGCCTTTATAGGATTTTTAAATTTTGCTAGGGAGTTTTCATTTGTCTTGTTTTTAGGAAATAATTTCTATAATACACTATTATTTTATATTTACAGAAAAACTAAAGAATAATTTGGATGATCATCTCTTTTGTGAGACATTGACCTTTGGAGGAGATTGAGAAATTATTCAATAATCAATGGCAGAAATGCTAATCATAATTATACCATTTGTTCTTTTGTAGAAGCAGAACTCTGAAGATCCAGCTATACCACTCCTAGGCATATATCCAAAGGAGGCTCAAGTACACAACAAGAACATTTTCTCAACCATGTTCACAGCACCTTTATGCATAACAGCCATAATCTGGAAACAACCCAGATGCCCCTCAATGGAGGAATAGATACAGAAATTGTGATACATTTACACAATGGAATACTTCTCAGCAATTAAAAACAAGTAAATCATAAAATTTGCATGCAAATGGTGGGAACTAGAAAATAGCATCATGAGTGAGTTAACCCAGAAGCAGAAGACACACATTGTATATACTCACTTAAAGTGGATATTAGATGTATAATAGAGTATAACCATACTAAACTCTGTACACCTAAAGAAGCTAAGAAAGAAGGATGACCCTGGGTGAGATGCTCAATCCTCATTCAGAAAGCCAAACGGAACCGACATCAGAAGGTGAAAACAAGGAACAAGACAGGAGCCTACCAGAGAAGGCCTCTGAAAGACTCTCCCAACAGGGTATTAAAGCAGATGCTGAGACTCAAAGCCAAACTTTGGGCAGAGTGCAGGGACTCTTATGAAATAAGGGGAGATAGAAAACCTGGAAGTTTCTCGAGCTCCACAAGGAGAACAGAACAAAACAAAATCTGGGCCTAGGGTTTTTTTGTTGTTGTTGTTGTTTTGTTTTGTTTTTTCTGAGACTGATATTCCAAACAAGGACCATTCATGGAGATAACATGGACTCCCTGCACCCAGGTAGCCCATGGCAGCTCAGTCTCCAAGTGTGTTCCTTAGTAAGGGAAGTAGGGGCTGTCTCTGTCATGAGACAGAGTGCTGGCTCCCACTGAGACAGGAACAGCCTTACCAGACCACAGAGGAAGACAATGCAGCCACTCCTGATAAGACCTGACAGGACAAGGTCAGATGGAAGGGGAGGAGGTCCTCCCCTATCAGTGGGCTGGGGAATGGGCATGGGAGGAGAGAGGGAATGAGGCAGAGCTGGATTAGGAGGGGATGAGGGTAGGGTTTTATCTGGGATACAAAGTGAATAAATTGTAATAAATAAAAATTATATTTAAAAAAGCAGAACTCTACTCTGAGGGAACTTTAAAATGTTTGTTTTAAATATCAAAGTATAACATAAAATTACAGAAAATCCTTGCTGACATTATGAGGAAAAAATAAATTCAGCTTCCACATTTATTTAATACTCATCAGAAGCAGTGTGGGTTTTTCTGTGCATGTTTTAAAGCAAACCTAATTGTTCCTGCTGCCTTGACATTTTTACTAGCTTGTATGCCTCATCAGTTTAAAACATTTACTTCTGTGACTGCTGATCCACTGAGCAAATTGGTTCCTGAGATCAATATTCTTTCTCTGAAGTGGAAGAAGCCATACCCAGGTGTCTGGCAATGTTTATTCACTGAAAGCAGTTCATTTTCTACTGTTGATAGTTGCAAAATGACACTCCATTTTATGTCTTTAATCATTTAAATCTTTGCCTACAAAAGGTACAATTTCAAGGCAAAGAGAAAAAGAAGAAAGCTCAATGTACTATCAAATAAAATCGGCCAATCAGTCAACATAGACACCATCATCACCACAATCAGTGAGCTGCATCCTAATTAAGGCTATGATTTTGCAGGTGTTCAAAAAAGGCTAAGTCAAAATAAATCTACTTATTTTAAATGTTTTGAAGCTTTATAAAGTCTCTATAGATAAATCAGGTACAGAACTTACAGGGATTTTCACACATTTATGAATGTAAATATTCTTGAGAAAGAGGAAAAAATCAATTCTAGAAAATTTTGATAAGCATCATTTGCTTATTATCTGTAATGACAGGCATTTGACCACCACCACATTTGATGGGTTAAAACAGATGGTACTTGATGAAGTCTTCAACTACCTACAGGGATTCATTCATTATCACAGGCTCTTACTGTACATCATACCCATATACATTTAAGCTCACTTTTCTGAGTGATAAATGTTATTTAATATTATCTTCTTACAGCTTAATACTTTTGCATTGAAAAAATAACATTGTCATAACCTCAGATTTCCTCACAATACTTCTAAAATTGTAATTTTGAGTATTTTCTTCTGATAAATCTGTTTTATCAATTATGTTCAGTAGTTATAAAAACAGCAGTTTTAGAAAATTTGTTCTGAATTTGGGAAAATAAGAAGTTGTGACTTTTAAGTCTCTTTTCAAATATTTAGTGTTTTTAAATTGTAGTTTTTCTTTTTTAATTTTTATTTTATTTTTATTAATCACAGTTTATTCAACTGTATCCCATCTGTAGCCCCTCCCCAATCTCTTCCCAATTCCACCTTCCCTCCTTCTTCTTCTCCTATGCTTCTCCCCCAGTCAAATGATAGGGGAGGTCCTCTTCCCCTTCCATCTGACCCTAGTCTATCAGGTCTCATCAGGACTGGTTTCCTTGTCTTCTTCCATGCATTGGTAAGGCTGCTCCCTCCAATAAACACTAGAACTCCTACATATCTCAACTTGTTTCTGAGAATAAGTAGTTATTCCTGACTCTACTTCCCCTCACTGGAAGTAATGATGTGCATACTTTTCATTGCAGGAGTTTTAACATTGTTTTTGTATTTACAGCACTGTGGACTTACAAATTTAATTATGTAATGTTTGTGTTGTGCTCTGAAATTTGAATTCTCTCTGTAAGAGCTAAGTGTCATTGCTGTTATTAAAGTTCAGAACTGGCAACATCTGACAACAGCCTAAAAATGTATTCTCCTAGGCCTGGAATAATTACATGAGCTGGATAAATCATTAGGATATCAAGATATTCATTTTTTAGAAGGAACATTTCAAGGCTTGGAGATACTTTTAAATGATCAAAATAATAATCCAACTTTATTTTTTGAGGCATGCCATGAATTTTGAGCTATAACTTATTATATAAGGGTTTTTAAAATGAGAACATTTTTAACTGACTGGCTAAGGAGAAAACAAAATTTCCAGGATAATTTCCTTCAGAAATAACTTCAATACTTGAATCTTTAATCAGAAAGCAAACATCTACATTGTTAGTAATTAGAACTCTTACTATAAAGAAGATATTCTAATATCTATTGTAGGAAGCAATTTTACGTATATTATAGAAGTTAGGAGAAATCAAATTATTTATATAAATTTCAAGATTTAGGAGCACAAATGGATAGAAATTGTGTCTTTCAGTTGCTGCGGAAAGCTAACATACATACAAAATTAAAAATTTGCAGTGTTGGGACTAGGCACTCACCTGCAGATAAAATATGCAACTAGTCTTTAATCCAATCATTTGTGAAAATTATTTTTCTATTTCTATGATGTAATACCATAACTAAAAGAAGCTCATGGAAAAAAATTATTTTTGTCTTACATTTCCAGAAAGATAAGAGGCCACAACACCAGGTATATCTGCAGGAAAAGAGAGCTGACATTTTGAACCACAGACAAAAAGCAGAGAGAAGAAACTCCAAGTGTCACATGGGTTCAGACTCTCGAGGTAAGAAACTTCACTGACACAAGAATATTAACATTAACATGGGGCATAGCAATTTATAAATGCTATGTCTTGATTTTTAATACAACATTTGCATGCAAAATATATCTAAACAAATTCACATTGATAAAAAATAATTTAAAAAAAAAACAGGAGCAATTTCGTTAAGGCTTACTACCTAGCCTGTTTGACAATTTATTATTTATGCATTTATACCCTAAAGACAGAGAGTAGCTTAAAAAGGTTCTTATCAGTTCATTTAACCATTTAAGATTTTCAGAAAAGTTTCTGGAGAACCCTTTAAGGCTTTCTCATATCTGATTTTCTCTTTTTATGTGAAAATTGCTTTCTGTATGTTTTCTCACAGATTTAAGATTTTAAATCCAATAAATGAGAAAATGAAAATATTTCTCATTGTATATTTTATAAAGAAAGAGATTAAAAATAGCTATAGAAAACAGATTAAAATGGAAATTTGAGTAGTTTTTAAGTTTCTGCAAAGAAATCCTAAAACGTATAATGGAATTGGGGAAATGAATATTGGATTTTATGATTTTACTTTTTTATCTTTTATTTGGGTAGCTGAGCTATGTATGAAAAAGAGATTCATAGAGCACATACATTAATTCTGGGGAATTCTGAAAAACAACGTTATTTAAAATGTCACATTCATGGACAGTAAATTTTAAGAACATTTGTGTTTGGAGAAGTGTTATCAGATTGATTGACAACAAAAGGGATCCACATTCACAATACAGCTATTTCTGTATTCTGTGAACATCAAGAATGAATAAGTACAGCATGGTAATGTACAGCAAGCTTACCAGAATCATTCGGTCTGAGCAAGTGTGCTGGCTCTAAATATATGGAATTTATGTGAAAAAGAAAATAAATGAAGACATTAGAAAGTTTACTGACTTAGAGGAAGCATCATGTAAACCAAGCAGGCAGGTCTCTGTCAAAAATCAAAAGTAGTACTTTTTCAAATGCTAAAAATGTAATATGCAAAAGAAGACTAAGAATTGCTACAGCTTATAATTGTAGAAGATGTGATTAAAGGGGATTGAATATATCATGTTTCTGAGATGAATAAATGGGATTGGGAGGGCACTAATATATTTAAATCAGTTCCTTTCATTAGCTATATTGTATCAAATTTGAGCTCTTTGCTCTTAGAGAAAACTATGGTTATGCAATGTTACAAGATTAGAAGAGGCTGCTGTAAGACACATGAAATCTCATAGGAAGTCTTATACAAAATGAAAATTATTTTAAATACATCAAACCATTTTAAATGAAAATTAAAATGTTCCTAACAAAGAAGCAAAAAGTATATATGAATTATTTGTTAAATATAAAATGTAGCTTCTCTTGTGAGAGTTGAGTATATTCTATCTCTGACTGATTTTGTCCATCAATTAGTCATCATTGCTTGGGACTAAGGGTGTTTACTGAAGGCATATCTGTATTCCAGCCAGAGTGACTAAAGGTGTATAGTTAGGGTCAATCTATATTCCAGACAGATCACACAGACCTAGGTCTTTGGTTGTGATTGCTTGCCAGAGTATTTGATTTGCTGGACTGAAATTCCTCTATAGAGAACCAGTTAATGTATTCTCTTGGGAAGACTGTTGTTTCTACTCTCAGCATTATCTACTTGCTCATGCTTTTTCGTTTAAGTCTGAGGCCCCTAGAGCTACTCCCCCCACACATTAACATACCTGTTTTGTTTTTACTGTTCTGTTCCTGTTAAGAAAATTATTCTGAATATATAATGGTTTTCCTAAGCCTCATTTATTTGTGAAAGCAGGATAATTGACATTTATAGCCAGTTATTAATTTTAAAAATATTAAAAGAAGATTTTTAAACAAAATCGCTGTCATTCAACTTACTAATAAAGACTCCTCAAGAACCAGATGCTGGACTGAAAGCCTGATAGCTCAGAAAGGCAACAAACTCACCCAGCTGACCTTGTTCCTTAGCCAACATCTCCAAAGAAGGAATATTCCTTCCCCAGGACATCTGCAAAGTCTTGATCTCGAGTCTTAATATCTGCTCTGATACATCGCTCTGATCATACCAAACTGGGTCCTCCTTCCTGTATATCCTCTCTAGGTGTGTAGATTTCAGCTTCACCTTCCTATCCTATAGGTCTATATAAGTGAGTATATACCTTATGTTCCTTTCTGCTTTTGGGATACCTCACTCAGGATGATAGTTTCCAGGTCCCACCATTTGCCTGCGAATTTCATGATTTTTTTATTGCTGAGTAGTATTCCATTGTGTAGAAGTACCACAATTTCTGTATCCATTCCTCAACTGAGGGACATCTGGGTTGTTTCCAGGTTCTGGCTATTACAAATAAAGCAGCTACGAACATAATTGAGCAAATGTCCTTGTTGTGTACTTGAGCATCTTTTGGATATATGCCTAAGAGTGGTATAGCTGGGTC
>JAQQSO010005228.1:0-12194 GCA_028658305.1 Pachyuromys duprasi
GAAGGTATTTTGATGGGGATTGCATTGAATCTGTAGATTGCTTTTGGCAATATGGTCATTTTCACTATATTAATCCTACCAATCCATGAGCACGGGAGGTCTTTCCACCTTCTGAGATCTTCTTCAATTTCTTTCTTCAGAGATTTGAAATTTTTTTCATATAGGCCTTTCACTTGCTTGGTTAGAGTCACCCCAAGGTACTTTATGTTATTAGTGGCTATTGTGAAGGGTGTTGTTTCCCTAATTTCCTTTTCGGCCCTTTTGTCTTTGGTGTACAGGAGGGCTTCTGATTTTTTTTTTTTTTGAGTTGATTTTGTGTCCAAGCTATAGTCCCTTCCTTCTTTCCCTCCCAATCACTCCCCCATGCCTTCCTCTCTTCCCACGTCCCTCCCCCAGTACACTAATAGGGGAGGTCCTCCTCCCCTTCCCTCTGGCCCTAGCTTATCAGGTCTCAGCAGGACTGACAGCATTGTCTTCCTCTGTGGCCTGGTAAGGCTTCTTCCCTATCAGGGAGAAGTGATCAAAGAGCCAGCCACTGAGTTCATGTCAGAGACAGTCCCTGTTCTCCTTAATAGGTAACCTACTTGGAGACTGAACTGCCATGGGCTACATCTGTGCAGAGGTTCTAGGTTATATCCATGAATCGTCCTTGGTTGGAGTATCAGTCTCAGAAAAGACACCTGTGGCCAAATATTTTGGTTCCGTTGCTCTCCTTGTGGAGTTCCTGTCCCTTCCAGGTCTTTCTGTCTCTCCTTTCATAAGATTCCATGCACACCACCCACATTTCAGCTGTGCGTCTCAGCATCTGCTTTGATACACTGCTGGATGGAGTCTTTTCAGAGGCCCCTATGTGGTAGGCTCCTATCCTGTTCCCTGTTTTCTTCTTCTTCCAATGTCCATTCCCTTTGCCTTTCTGAAAGAGTATTGATCATCTTACAAAGGATCCTCCTTCCTTAGATTCTATAGTTGAACAAATTTTAGTATGTTCAGCCAATATTATATGTCCAGTATCCACTTCTAAGTGAGTATATACCATGTGTATCTTTCTACTTCTGGGATACAACACTCAGGATGATGTTTTCTATTTCTTACCATTTTCCTGCAAATTCAGTGCTTTACTTTTTTTAATCGCTGAGTAGTATTTCATTGTTAAAACGAAATAAAAATAAAAAGCATCAAATTGATTTCCAAAGTGGTTATACACAGGCTCTAAGATCAACAATCCATAAATGGGTCCTCATGAAACAGAAAAGCTTCTGTAAAGCAAAGAACATTATCATCAGAACAAAATGACAGCCTAGAGATTGGGAAATGATCTTCAACAATTCTGAAGGTATCTGTCAATCCATATCTGACAAAAGTATATAAAGAACTCAAGAAGTTAAACACCAACAAACCAAGTAATCCAATTTAAAAAATGGGGTACAGAGCTACACAGAAAATTTTCAATAGAGGAATCTCTAATGGCAGAGAATGACTTAAAGAAATGCTCAATGTCCTTAGTCATCAGGGAAATGCAAATCCAAATGATCCCATGACTTAACCTTACACCCATCAGACTGGCTAAGATTAAAATCTCAAGTGACTCAGGATGACTCCCCTAAGGGAGGAACAGCCTTGCTAGGCCACAGATAAGGAATTGCAGCCAGTCCTGAAGATACCTGATAAGCTAGGGTCAGATGGAAGGGGAGGAGGACCTCCCCTATCAATGGACTAGGAAGGGGGCAGGGAGGAGATGTAGGAGGGAGTGTGGGTTTGGGAGAAAGAGGAAGAGGGCTAAGGCTGGGATACAAGTGAATGACCTGTAGGGAAAAAGCAAGCAAGCAAGCAAACAAACAAAAAAATCTAGTACTCAGCAATTAAAAAGGAGGAAATCATAAAATTTGCAGGCAAATGGTGGAAACGATAATCCTAAGTGAGGTATCCCAAAAGCAGAAAGAAACATATGGTATATACTCACTTATATAGACCTATAGGATAGGAAAGTCATGCTGAAATCTACACACCTAGGGAAGATATACAAGAAGGAGGACCCCAGGTTGGTGTGATCAATGCTCATTTAGATGAACTAATAGGATGGACATTGAATGGAGGAGAAAACAAGCAACAGGACAGGAGCATACCAACCAGTATAGCAATGTATCAAAGCAGATATTAAGACTCACAATAAAGCCCTTGGCAGAGGGCGGGAAGTAATAATAAAAATAGGGGAAGATAGTAAGAATTGGGGAGAACAAGAGCTCCAAAAGATCAAACTGAGCAGGGCACAGGGGTCTTATATGAGACAGTTTCTCCAACCAAGGACCATATATAGATATGCCCTAGAACCCTTGCTCAGATGTGGCCCATGATAACTCATTGCCGAACTGAAGACCCTAGTAAGGGAAACAGGGACTGTTTCAGTCTTGAACTTGATGGATGGCTCTTTGACCCTCCCCCATACACGCCAGGGAGTAACAGCCTGGCTAGATCCCAGGGGAGGACATTGCAGGCAGCCCTGAGGAGACAAGATGATCAGATGGAAGGGGAGGAGGTCCTCCCCTGTTGATGGTCTTGGAGGGGGCGGGGAGGAGATGAGGGGGGTTGGGGAGGGTGGGAGGGAATGAGGGAGGGGGCTAAGCATGGGATGCAAAAAACCTAACCTATGATTGATATAAAAATAAATAAATAAAATAATAATTAATCTTAAAAGAGAAAAAAAAAACTCTAGTGACCATACATGCTAGAGGGGATGTGGAGTAAGAAGAACCCTCCTCCATTGTGGGTGGGAATGAAAACTTGTACAACCACTTTGGTTTCATATATTTTTAAGAAAAATATTTTTAAATGCCTAACTCTTTCTATTTTTAATTTAGAGAGTTATGTACAAAGTGCTTCCAAAATTCAATACTCTTTTCATACTCAGTTCACTTTGTGTGTTTTCTTTATTTTTAACCCGTCAAAACCAATTTGTGCTTCCCCCAAACCCTTGGAATCATGGGTTTTTCCCACTTACTCTACATTCTCACAGAAACTTTTCCTTCACAGGCTAAAATATATCAATTAGCTCTATGTCTAGGTATAGAATCGTGTTCCCTACTCTACTATCAATGTTGGGATTTGGTCAGCTTTGGGCTTGCAATTGTCTCTTGTATGCTATTACAACTACTACATTTGAGCAGGTGTTCTAGGTTATATCCATGAATGGTCCTTGTTTGGAGTATCCCTCTCAGAAAAGACTCCTGTGTCCAGATATTTTGGTTCTGTTGCTCTCCTTTTGGAGTTTCTGTCCTCTCCAGGTCTTACTATTGCCCCCTTCTTTTCTAAGATTTCCTGTACTCTGCCAAAGTTTGGCCATGAGTTTCAGCTTCTTTGATACCTTGCTGGGCAGAGTCTTTCAGAGGCTTTCTGTTTCCTGTTTTCTCCTTCTTCCAATGTCATCCCATTTGCCTTTCTGAAAGAGGATTGATCATCTTTATCAGGGTCCTCCTTCTGGCTCACATTCTTCAGGTGTACAGACCTTTTTAGATTTATTCTATATTGTATGTCTATTATTCACTTATAAACGAGTATATGCCATTTGTGTCTCTCTGTTTCTGGCATACCTTACTCAGGATGATCTTTTCTAAACTTCTACAGCCACTTTCGAAATCAATCTGGCGCTTTCTCAGACAATTAAGAATAGCATTTCCTCAAGATCCAGCTATACCACTCCTCGGCATATATCCAAAATATGCTCAAGTACACACAAGGACATTTGTTCAACCATGTTCTTAACAGCTTTATTCATAATAGCCAGAGCCTGAAAACAACCCAGATGTCCCTCAGTGGAGGAATGGATACAGAAATTGTGGTACATTTACACAATGGAATACTACTCAGCAATTAAAAACAAGGAAATCATGAAATATGCAGACAAATGGTGGGAACTAGCCAATGATTTTCGAAGGGAATGCTTCAGGGAACTTTCTTTGCAACCTTCCTAATTTCTATTTTCTTAGTATTTGATACTTTGCCTCTTCTCATATTTCTTAATATTTTTATAGTTCTTTCCAACTATAATCTTGTCAACAATGATACAGGAATAATCACTGACCTGTTTTCATCTGGTATTTCTTTCACTTTATCATTTATTTATTTACTTATTTATTTATTTATTTATTTATTTATTTATTTTTCTATCTAGTTATGTCTCATCTATTTATTTCTCTGTGGGTATATATTTGTATATGTGTATGAGTGTGTGAATGTCAATGTTGATGTTAGATATCATCTTGAAGGATTTAGTTATCTTCTTCTACTGTTGAAGACTCAAAGGTGGAATTCAGGTTGTCATGCATCACAGAAAATCACAGACTAGCCTGGTCAAATACTTGTTTCATTGATGCATTAAGATAAAACCCTAGAACATTTCAACCTGCTAAGTTTTGACACTAGCCGTTTTCTTGTAGTATTGCTTTTTTTTTTTTTTCAGCAGATATTTAACACCTAACTTGGGTCAGGCTGAAAATGATAGGCATAATATCATGGTTTTCTCCTGGTATTTTTAATTGGATAAATAATATCTTCTAATATAAGAAGCTTAGGTCCTTTATAAACTCAGTAATTCTATATTAATCATATGTGCTCCCTTATTTTCATGTGAAATTTTCCATAAGACCTTCAAATGGATGCACAACAAAAAACAAATCACCTATATCTTATTGTTAAGTGTAAAGTCTAGAAAGAAAAATTTTCAAAAAGGTGACAAAATCATTCACGTGTATTTTTATAATACTTATTTGGAGCCACAATTGTTTAAGTAGTCTAAGCTGCAGTTCCCTTCTAAAGGCATCACAACTACAAAGTAAAAAATCTAGGACTTAAGCAGCTTATCTTAAGTACCCTAAAGAAGCTTACTTTCAGAAGAGTGACTTTTACTACAATTTAGAAACTCAGCTATTTACAAACTAATATAAATGCATCTATGTATCTTACAATATATATCACAAACACTTCTAAATATAACTATTCATTCCATATGAGAGAGCTTGATAAATTTTATCCCCTTCACTTCTAATTTCTTCCAACCTGCTACTTGTATTCTATATCAAGGAGACGTAAAAAAAAGAACTCGCATGTGGGAGAGCTACAACATGGTAGATTCGAATGAGGATATGGGGGTGACTCTTGCTGGGTCCCCTAGTAGTGGGTGTCATGGAGACTGAGGAAGCCACCTTCTAAGTAGACAAGACTCCTAGAAGAAGGAGATAGAACACCAATTCACCAACAAAAACTGTGACTCAAAATTTACTCTGCCTACAAGATGTGCTGGGATAAAGATACAGCAAAGATGGAGGGAATGTCCAACCAATGCCTAGCCCATCCTGGTACCCATCCCAAAGGAGAGAGCTAACCCATCACTATAATAATAACACTCTGATATGCTTGCAGGTGAATGCTTAATATAGATGTCTTCTAAGAAGCTCCACCCAGAAAAGGGTTGGGACTGATGCTGAGACTCACAGCCAAAGATTGGGCAGAGTGCAGGGAGTCTTGCAGAAGAGTTGAGGGAAGGAAAGAAGAACCCAGATATCTCAGGAGCCTCACAAAAAGACTGTCAGAGTCAACTAACCTGGGACCAGTGGGACCTGAGGAAATTGGAGCACCAACCAAGGACTACGCTTCGACTAGATCTAAGCCTCCCTAACACATATATACCTGATGGGCAAATTGTTCTCCTTTTGGTTTTCCTAGAAAGGGGAACTAGGGATTTTTCTGACATAGACTCTGTTGTATCATTTTCAATCACTTTCTCCCCGGTGGGGTTGCTTTGCCAGACCACCTTGGATGAGTATGTGCTCAGTCCTGATGAGAATTGAAGTGCTGGCATGAGTTAGTGACTTCTCCATTCCTGAGGGGTAGAGAAGGGGGAGGGGGAAAATGGTAGGAAGGTGGGATGATGAGGAGAGAAGGATGGGGACTACAATTGGAATGTAAAATGAATAACTAACTAAATAAAGTTAAACATTTAAAATATAAAGAATCTGCATGTACAGTTCTTTCATCATCTTGTAGTAAAATTTGAGGCCCCAAATATTCATCACAATGTAAGATGAACTAAAAGGCAATTTATTTCAAAACTCTTTAATGAATGATAGACATGTTATGACTGTGGTTACCATCATCAAAATGATAATATCATCTGTAATTTAAAAAAAAGACTTTTAGATATCCTAACAATGAAAGAATAATCACAGTAGTAATAATCACCACTTATAAGAGTATAATATAGGTTCACTTTGTGTTATTCTTGTTGCTAAACATTTTATGGATGAAAATGCTTCAATTTATCAAACAAAATGATTAAGTGCTATGGTTAGACCTTGTTCTACAGCGTGAGACAAATATCATTCTACTTCAAGCTTATTAGTTAGAGATGTGTTTTTTTGTTGTTGTTCAGCTTGGAATTTCTAACTTTTATTAGACAATTTATGATTTAATAAAATGGTGTTTAGATAACAGGATCTTTATTTATATACTCGTGTATTTCTAGAAAAGCATTTGATTTTTCTATGAGTTTGTAAAAGATTAAGAAGACATTAATTTCTAATAATCTCACTCATTTTTGAAAGTCACATAGAATACCAATATGGTATTTTTAAAAATGACATGTAAATATAAGGTCTTCTATAACCTGATACAGGTAGATAAATGTTCTATTATATATTTGAAACATTTTTTCTAAAGTTAAATTTTTATCTTCACAAATTATTTATATTTACCATACTTTAATTCCTTGAAAACCAAATATTCCTGTATTCATACTGTTACCATCACATGACTTTTATTCAGAAATAAACAGAGCAACAGATACAAATGGAGCAAACACCCTATAAACCAATTTCTATTTTATTTCTGAGCAGAAGCCCTTTTCATTATGTTATCCTGTCATATTTTATCACTTTTTAAACACGTTCTGTTTTCCTGAGATTACATATTTCTAAGTTATTTTCATTTCAGAGTTATTTTTCAATTATTTAAGTGTCTATAACTATCATAAACTTTGTATTCTTGTTGAGTACATTGTTGCTGTGAAGTTTTGATATGATGATTTTCTTGAACAGAGTTTGACAGAGCAGTTTAAAAATGTTCAATAATCATGCGTTGATTTGAAAGTTATACAGTAAAATGTCCAGGCTAAATTTTCAATGTACAACACAGTCATTTGCTCAAACACTTTTTGAGATACAAATATTATTTTTAAACAGTTTTCTATTTTTATTATTAATTATATTTTATTAACTCTGTATCCCAGTTGATTCCCACTCCCTCATTCCTTCCCAATCCCACCCTCCCTCCCTCATCTACTCCCTGCCCCTTTCCAAGTCCACTGATAGGGGAGGACCTCCTCCCCTTTCATCTGACCCTGGTTTATCAGGTCTCTTCAGGACTGGCTGCAAAGTATTATGTGGCCTAGGAAGGCTGCTCCTCCCTTGCTGGGTGGGGAAGTCAAAGAGTCCGCCATTGAGTTCATGTCAGAAATAGTCCTTATTTTCCTTACTAGGGTACCCACTTAAATACTGAGCTACCATGGGCTTCAGGCAAAGAGAGGTTCTAGGTTATATCCACCCATGGTCCTTGGTTGGAAAAACATTCTCATATAGGACCCCTTTGCCCAGATGAATTTGGTCCTTGTGGAGTTCCTATCCTCTCCAGATCGTATTAACTCCCCCTTCTTTAATTTGATTCCTTGTTATCTTCCAAAGGTTTGGTTATGAGTCTCAGTTTCTGCTTTGATACACTGGCAGGTAGAGTGTTTAAGGGGCCCTCTGTAGTAGGACCCTATCCTGTTACGTGTTTTCTCCTATATCCAAGGGGAACCTTCCTCCATTGTTGGTGGGAATGTAAATTGCTACAACCACTTTGGAAATCAATCTGGTGCTTTCTCAGACAACTAGGAATAGTGCTTCCTCAAGACCCAGCTAAAGCACTCCTGGGCATATATCCAAAAGTTGCTCAAGTACACAGCAAGGACATTTGCTCAACCATGTTTGTAACAGCTTTATTTGTAATGGCCAGAACCTGGAAACAACCCAGATGTCCATCAACTGAGGAATGGATACAGAAATTTTGGTATTTTTACAAATGTTATTAAGAGCAACCTCTGAAGTCTTTTTAGTACTGACTAGTAAGGATTATGAATTATAAGGTTTAAATATTGTAATTTTTAAAATCCACACTAAAGTTCACATTCAGTTTTAGTTACAATGGCACCTCCATTAAATGGACATGGTTTGCTTTTGGTAGGGTGAATATTTTACTATGCTAATCCTACTAATACATGAGCAAAGGTAATATTTCCATCTTCTGATACATTCTTCAATGATGTAAAACTTTTAATCATATGAGTTTTTCACTTGCTTGGCATGAAAGGTGGTTTTTTCTAATTTCTTTCTTAGTCCATTTGTCAGTTGTATGTAAGAGAGCTACTAAATTTTTTGAGTTGATTTTGTATTTAGTTACTTTATTGAAAATGTTTGTAAGCTCTAGGGGTTTCCCTAGTGAAATTTTTAATGTCATGTATGCATACTATCATATCATCTGTGAATGATACTTTGATTTGTTTCTAATTTATTTTACCTTGAACTCCTTCAGTTGTCTTATTACTTAATCTAGCTAAAAGTTGAAGTACTATATTGAACTGATATATAAAGAGTGGACAACCTTATCTTTTCCCTGGTTTTAGTGGTATTGCTTTGAGTATATCTCCAATTAATTTTATGTTGCCTAAAAGCTTGCTGTATATAGTTTTTATTATGTTTTTGCATGCACCTTGTATGCCTAATCTCTCTAGGAAATTTATAATGAAAGAGTTGGATTTTGTAAAAGATCTTTCTGCATCTAATGAGATGATAATGAATTTTTAAAATTTTGATAAATTTTTTAATCTTGATAAATGTTCATGTGATGAACAATTCCTGTATCTCTGAGGTGAGGCCTAGTTTATCATGGTAGATGATTATTTTTCTGTGTTATTTGATTAATATTACAAATATTTTATTCAGAAATTTGGTGTCTATGTTTATAAGGGAAATTGGTCTATATTTCTCTCTTTGTTGAATCTTTATGTAGTGTAGGTATTAAGGTAACCATGGGTTTATAACCCTGGTTAGGCTACACCCCTTATATTTGTATTTTGTGGAATAATTTGAGGATTATTGACATTAATTCTTTTTAGAAAGAATCCCGTGGTAAAATGATCTGACCTTGGGTTTTTTTTTCTTTCTTTACTTCTTCTTCTTCTTCTTCTTTTTCCATGAGTGACTTTTAATGTCTGTTTTATTTCCCTAGTGGTTATTGGTCTGTTTAAAGTGCTTATCTGATCTTGATTTAACTTGAAAAGTGTTACATATCAAAAAACTTATCCATTTATTTTAGATTTTCCAATTTGGCAGAATAACGTTTTTTTTTTTAATATGTTCTTATGATTTTCTGGATTTCCTTGGTGTCATTTGTCTTATTTCCCTTTCCTCTTTTTAATTTAATTTTGCTGAATAATCCCTCCCCATCCTAAAACCATCCCCCACAACAAAAAAGAGAACTGTCTTCAACAAATGGTGCTGTTAAAACTGGATGGTGGCTTGTAGAAGAATGTATATAAAACTGTACTATTCACCCCACACAAAACTCAACTCAAAATGGTGAAAAAACCCTCAACATAAAACCAGATACACTAAACATCATTAAAAGACAATGGGGAGTAATCTTGCAATAATATCACAGGAGATTTTCTGAGAAGGACACCAATAGTACAGACAATAATATCAACAATTAAGAAATGTGGGTTCATTAAGCTAAAAAGCTTATTCATAGCAAAGGACAGTGTCACCTACAAAAAAAACAACAGTCTACAGAATGAGAAAATATATTTACCAACTACAATCTGATAAAGAAGTAATATCCATAACATATAAAAACATAAGAAAAATAGATAGCAAAAAAATAGTAAGTTAATTAAAATGGACAACAGATCTGAACAGAGAATTCTCAGCAAAAGAAACTCAAATGACTTAGAAACATTTAAAGGAATGTTCAACATCCTTAGCTATCAGGGATATGAAAATCAAAAGTACATTGAGATTTCATCTTACGCTTTTAATGATGCTTAGGTTCAATAAAACAAGTGACAGCTTGTGCTGATAAAGATGTGGAGAAAGGAGAATACTGATCCATTGTTTGTCAGAGTAGAAACTTTCACAAACACTGTGGAAATCAGTGTGAAAGTTTCTCAAAAGTATGGAAATAGATCCTCATCAACATTAAGCAATACCACTCCTAAGCATATACCCAAAGGAGAATTGATCCTCCCACAAAGACACTTGCTCAACTATGTTTATTTGCTCTCTATTCATAGTAGCCAGAAATTGAAAACAAAGTCAATGTTTCTCAAAAGAAAAATAGATTAAAAATATGGTACATTTAAATGAGAATTGCTCAGTTATTAAAAAGAATTACATTATGAATTTTTCAGGAAAACTAGAACTAGAAAAAAAAAATCCTGAGAGTGGTGTCCCATACCCAGAAAAAAATATGGTATATATTCATGTATATATGTATATGTATGTTTTAAATCAATGATAATAGAAGGCCAATCAGTAAAACCACACACGGTTGGTGTAAAGGAAGGTACTAGAGTGTACAGATAGAACATGTTAGGAAAGAGAAATAGAATAGATAATTATGGATGAATGGAGAATGGAGGTAGTGCTATAATGGGAAGATCAGAAAGGGAAAAGGAAGGGAACATGGGGAGAAACAGTTAAAATTAAGGGCCATTTGAGGGATAGTATGGAAACATTATACATGCATGATATATATATATATATATATTCTAAGTAGTGTTATAGGCAAAATACCAGCTACTCATCTCTTGTAACCAAATGACATTTCTAGTAACTAGTAATGGGATTTTATCACATCTAATTGAGTTTTGGACAAAGGGGTCCTATGGGAATCCACAAATTAACCAGGCTGTGTACAAGAAATGAGGTTGCTCCTCACAACTGACTGCAAAGCCCTATTGTTGAAGACAATAACTAGTCAATTCATTAAACATGAGAATTTAAGCTAAAGCCTATATAAAGCCTTTACCTTTACATTCTATTATCTTTGGCACAGAAAGGCACGTTAATGTCTTAAAGTGACCAAAAACTGTAAAGACCAACCAATATACAAATCCTTTGATCTACTATGGTGTCTTACCTCATAGATATGTTCATGTAATGGTGGCAACAAAGCTTGTGGCAGTAACCAACCAATATCTGATTTGACTTAAGGAACTCTCGTTGAGAAGGAAACCTTACCCAAAATTGCTTGAGGGCCCCAAACCCCAAAACTAGATATTCTAGTGACCTAGAGTAAGACTAAACACTACTGTTCTAAAAGAACACAGTTGAAATTATCCCTAATGAATGTATGTTGTATTCATAGATCTTGGCCTTGTTTAACCACCATGAGAAAAGTTTACTCCAGCAGCAGATGGGATCAAAAACAGTGACACACAGCCATACATTTACATAAAGAGTGGGGTATTTTGGAAAACTGAGCTCTAAATGGGATAACTACATCAAATGACTGTCTTCATAGCTCTGGAAACTCTGGTGAAAATGAAGCAGAAAGACTGCAAGAGTCAGAAGGAATAGAGAACACCAAGAAAACAAGGCCTTCTAAATCATCATTGGCAAAGATCATATGAATCCACAGAGATTGAGGCAGCATGCACAGGGATGCATTGGTCTTCATCAGGTCCACTATATGTCTTAGGACTTCCATTTTAGTGTTTTTCAGGATTCCTGAGTATGCAAACAAATTTTCTGTCTAACCCTGGGCTCTTTTTCTTCTGTTGTTTTGTCTTGTCCAACTTCAGTGTGATAGTTTTTATTTCATTTTATTATGCTTTATTTTGTTATATTATTATCTCTTAGAAACCTGTTCTATTTTCTTTTTTTAATTTATTTATTTTTTATATCAATCACATGTTAGGTACTTTGCATCCCAGGCGTAGCCCCCCTCCCTCATTCCCTCCTACCCTCCCACTCCCTCCCTCATCTCCCTCCTCCCCGTCCCCTCCAAGTCCACCAACATGAGAGGACCTCCTCCCCTTCCATCCAACCTCAGCTTAGCCTGTCTCCTCAGGGTTGGCTGCAATGTCCTCCCCTGGGATCTAGCCAGTC
>JAQQSO010005229.1:0-12191 GCA_028658305.1 Pachyuromys duprasi
ATAGTGGATCAATGGAACTGAATAGAAGACCCAGAAATGAACCCACACATCTATGGAAACTTGATTTTTGACAAAGAAGCCAAAACCGTTCAGTGGAAAAAAGACAGTATCTTGAACAAATGGTGCTGGTCCAACTGGATATCTGTATGAAGAAAAATGAAAATAGAACCATATTTATCACCTTGCACAAAGCTAAAGTCCAAGTGGATCAAAGACCTCAACATAAAACCAGACACCCTACACCAGCTAGAAGAAAATTGGGGAAGACCCTAGAACTCTTTGTCACAGGAAACTACTTCCTGAATAGAACACCAACAGCACAGGCTCTAAGATCAACAATCAATAAGTGGGACCTCATGAAGCTGAAAATCTTCTGTAAAGCAAAACATACAGTCATCCGAAGGAATCGACAGCCTACATATTGGGAAAGGATCATTACCAATCCTACTTCTGGCAGAGGGCTAACATCCAGTATATATAAAGAACTCAAGAAGTTAAAAAGCAAGAAACCAAGTAATCCAATTAAAAAATGGGGTCTGTAGCTATACAGAGAGCTGACTGTAGACGATTATAGAATGGCAGAAAAACATTTAAAGAAATGCTAAACGTCCTTAGCCATCAGGGAGATGCAAATCAAAATGACTCTGAGATTTCATTTTACACCCACCAGAATAGCTAAGATCAAAAACTCTAGTGACAGTGCATGCTGGAGAGGTTGTGAAGAAAGAGGAACCCTCCTCCAGTGCTGGTGGGAATGCAAACTTTTACAACCACTCTGGAAATCAATTTGGTGCTTTCTTAGACTATTAAGAATAGTTATTCCTCAAGACCTAGCTATACCACTCTTAGGCATATATCCAAAAGATGCTCAAGTACACAACAAGGACATTTGCTCAACCATGTTCGTGGCTGCTTTATTTGTAATAGCCAGAACCTGGAATCAACCCAGATGTCCCTCAGTTGAGGAATGGATACAGAATTTGTGGTACTTTTACACAATGGAATACTACTCAGCAATTAAAAAGGAGGAAATCATGAAATTCACAGGCAAATGGTGGGACCTGGAAACGATCATCCTAAGTCAGGTATCCCCAAAGCAGAAAGAATCATGTGGTATATACTCACTTATATAGACCTATAGGATTGGAAGTTCATGCTGAAATCTACACACCTAGGGAGAATATACAAGAAGGAGGACCCAGGTGGGTATGATCAATGCTCGTTTGGATGAACAAATGGGATGGACATTGAGTGGAGGAGAAAACAAGCAACAGGACAGGAGCAAGCCAAGGAGGTCCTGGGGGGGGGGAGTCAACGTAGCGATGTATCAGAGCAGATATTAAGACTTGAGATCAAGCCTTTGGCAGAAGGCAAGAAGTGTTGATAGAAATGGAGTAGGTTGATGAGACTTGGGGAGAACAAGAGCTCCACAAAGACCAAACTGAGCAGGGCACTGGGGTCTTGTATGAGACGGTTTCTACAACGAAGAACCATGTGTGGATGTGGCCTGGAACCCCTGCTCAGATGGGGCCCATGATAGCTCGGTGTCAGACTGAAGACCCTAGTGAGGGAAACAGGGACTGTTTCAGTCATGAACTTGATGGCTGACACTTTGACCCTCCCCCATACATGCAGGGGAGTGACAGACTGGCTAGATCCCAAGGGAGGACATTGCAACTAGCCCTGAGGAGACAGGATGAGCTGGGTTTGGATGGAAGGGGAGGAAGTCCTCCCCCGTTGGTGGACTTGGAGGGGGCAGGGAGGAGATGAGGGAGGGAGTGGGAGGGCGGGAGGGAATGAGGGAGGGGCCTACGCTTGGGAACAAAGTACCTAACCAGTGATTGATACAAAAATAAATTAATTAATTTTTAAAAAGTAATATCTTAGCCCCATACGTCATGAATATTACAGGATCTCGTCTTTGAGTAATATGTCAATGTGTATATTTCATATTTTAATACATTCCACTATTGTTAGCTCTTTAAGTCCTTCCGTATATTGCTTATTGTAAATACTGTTACTAGGAATATAACAGTGCAGATATTTATCAATGTTATTCAATTAAGTAAAGTTATTAAGAAATTGTATAGCCTCTCTAAATTTCATAGTTTTTTTTAGTATCCTCGATATCTTTTTCAACTGTATAAGTATGTACGCATAAACATTCTATAGCATTCTACTTTCTTTATTATCTAGTCAATTTTTTTTCTTTTTTATTAACATTTTTATTTTATATTAATCGCAGGTTATGTACTTTGTATCCTAGTCTTAGCCCCCTCCTGCATGCGTTCCCTATCCCCCCCCATCCCTCCCTCATCTCCCTGCTCCTTCCTGAGTCCACTGATAGGGGAGGACCTCCTCCCCTTCCATCTAACTCTAGCTTATTAGGTCCCTTCAGGACTGACAATATCTCTTATTTTTAGTCTTTTTAATAACAGTCATTTCAACTTGAATAATGTTGCATTATAGTTTTAATTTGCATTCCATTGATGATTGGTGATAGTGAGTATATTTGTATGTACCAGTTACTCCTTTGTGTACCATTTCAAATATTTTGTGATTTATATACAGCCCCCTTTCTATATGCTTTCTAGTAGAAGTTTCATAGTCTTCTGCTACCTTACACACATCTTATATCCTTAACCCATGTTGAGTTGGTTTTTTGTACTTGGTGGGAGTCTGTTATATTATGGTGGTTTTAGCTTTTATTTCACTGTTACCATGTAATGGATAGACTTTTATTTTTATTGACCATTTTTAGTGTCTTTAATGAATTGATGTTAAAACATTTCTGCATCTGAGAAAGTGCCAGAATGATTTCCAAAGTAGTTGTATAAGTTTACATTTCCACTGGAAGCCGTAGAAGACAGTGAACAGGATGGGCATCTACCACAGATGTCCTGTAAAAGACTTCACCCAGCAGGGGATCACAGTCAAACTTGGACAGAGCTCAGGGTGTCTTATGGAAGAAGATGGATATAGTAGGACACAGAGGGGACAGAAGTCCCACAAGGAGACCAGTAAAGCCAAACCAACCAACCAACCAACCAAACAAACAAACAAACCACAGGACCTGGGGGAATGCAGAGACTGATGCATCCACCAAAGACCATGCATGGGGAGGACCTTGACCCCCTGCTCAGATGTAGTCCATAGAGAGGTCAGCCTCCATGTGGGTTATTAAGGGGAGAAGAGATAGTCTTTGACATGGAATCAGTGGCCTGCTCTTTGCCACTTCTCCCCGGTGAGTGAGTCTAGCTAACCCATTGAAGAAGAGGATCCAGGCAATCCTAATGGGATCTGATAACCTAGGGTCAGACAGTAAGGGAAGAAGATTTCCCTTATCAGCAAACTAGGAAAGAGGGATAGGGGAGGAAGAGGGAAGGAGGATGGTCCTGGGAGGAGATAAGGGAGGGATACAGCCTGGATACAAAGTGAATAAATTGGAAATAATAATAATAGTAGTAGTAGTAGAAAAAAAGACTTATTTTTTCAAATTCAAGCACATTTAGAGCCCACTATACAGATAATCAGGAATCAACTTCTCAGTGGATTTTTGAATCCCATATAATAAAGTTTAAATTTCTTGGAATCTTTGAGAGAAATTAAAACATATACAATATTGGTTAAATATTTCTGGAATGGTATTTATTTTAAGAACCAAAATGTATATTCTTATTTCTTCTGAAGGATTGTATGAATCTTGATTTTGACATTTACAGGATATTTAAAATAAGGTGAACTTTAAAAATATGATGAATGATTATTTCCATTTTAAATACGTATTTCATTTCAAATTCTTTTTGTATATGGAAATGGGTGAGTTTGACATGAATATGACATAGAACAAGTTTAAACAAAGTTTGAATGTCGAAATTTAGTAAGAACATTTGCATAAGTTGGGAATTAAAATGCTGTTAAACACCTTACAAAGAGTATTTATTAAATAGTGCCAAAATATATCTGTGATTGTTTTGTAAATGTAAAATTATTTAATTACTTACAGGAGATACCTAGTTGTGGACAAAAAAAATTTTAGGTTATTAATTCGAACTATTTGATATTGATGAATTTTTTCATTGTTTTTGATTATTTTTATAGTTACAAATACTTAATTGTAGTGTATCAGAGCAGATGCTGAGACTCATAAATAAACCTTGGGCAGAGTGCAGGGAATCATATCAAAGAAAGAGGAGTTCGTAAGACCTGGAGAGGACAGGAGCTCCACAAGGACCAAATATATCTGGGCATGGGGTCTTTTCTGAGACTGAATCTCCAACCAAGGACCATGTTTGGGTATAACCTAGAACTCCTGCTTAGATGTAGCCCATGGCAGCTCAGTATCCAAGAGGGTACCCTAGTAAGGGAATAGGGACTGTCTCTGACATGAACTCAGTGGCAAGCTCTTTGATCCCCCCTCCTCCCCTGAGGAAGGAGCAACCTAGCTAGGCCACAGAGGAGGACATTGCAGCCAGTCCTGAAGATACCTGATAAACTAGGGTCATATGGAAGGAGAGGAGCACCTACCCTATCAGTGGACTTAGAAAGGGGCAGGGAGGAGATGAGGGAGGGTGGGATTGAGAGGGAATGAGGGAGGAGGGAATGAGAGGGAATGAGCTGTATGTGGAACATTAAAGCTGGATACAAAGTAAATAAACTGTAATTAATATACAAAATAAAAACAAACAAAGCAAATACTTAATCTTTATTTAATTGGTTTTATGTGTTTTGATGATTATCTTTACCAATCCTCTCTTTGTCTCTCTCTGTCTCTCTCTCTCGGTCTTTCTCTTCTCTCTTCTGAAAAGATCCCACAACAAAAAAATCCAAATGAACACAAACAGAAAACAAAACAACAAAGAACACAACAAAAAGCACTGAGAACATGGGATCTATTTTGTGCTGATCAAGTACTACTGGACATGGAATTAGCCATGAACTGTGTCACTTCCTTTGAGAAAACTGATTTTCCAATTGCCAGAAGGTGTCAACTGTAAATAGTTTTTTGATTGACTATGGGTGAAACACTGTGTCTACTACTTCTAAAAACTGGGATTGTATCTGTTTTGAGCCTGTATAGTTTTTGTGCATGCTGTAACAGTTCTCTTTGAGTTCATATGTGTAAGAGTCCTATTGTGTATGGATGACACTGTTTCCTTGGAGACCATTTTATATCTATAGTAATTGATAGCCTCAAATGACATTTTAAAGGAAAGGTTAAATGTGAGGGTGATAAAAATGTAGTAGAACTGAAGAATATGGTGGCAAATCTTCTAATACTATAATGACAAATCATATCTGATTGCTCTGATGAGAGATTATTGAAAATGATTCGGTTCAAAAATATGATCACTTTTTACATGAACGTGGTAATCGAATAATTTGGTTTTCAAAGCAATAATGTCGGTGCTGTAGCTTTTATTCCGAAAATTTCCCATTAAAATGTGAACCTCAAAAAATGTGAAACTAAAATAAGAAATGACTTTTAATATAGTGGGAACGCATGACTACATGACACCGATAAGGTATTCCATTGGGTCATTTACAGGGCTACCAAATAAAATTAGACTCAGTAGGATCAAAGCTAGTGATTTGATTAGAAATATAATAGTCCAAACCAAATTCCTTTGATTTCAAATAGTTTTACAGCATTATATACCCACGAAGCACTTCTGCTTAGCTATATACATAAAATACAAAAGTAATTCCGTTATGATTCTTTTGAAACTCAAGTATTGGATTCAAAATAAAGATTTAAGAAGATATCTATCTTCTTTTAAAAGAAAAAACATAGATCTTACATTTATTATTTTGTTTAAAATGTGTATGACTACAATTTATTACAAATACGACATTACATAAATGACAGAGAGTGTGTGTCACTTCGTGCTTTTACTGTGGTTCGATTCCATGTTTGACATGAATTCTCCATATACATTTTATCATCTGCAAAGAACATTTGCTTTTCATGTTACACAGTTAGGGACAGGTGTTTAAATGGAGATTTATTTACATTTCAAGCTCATTCACCAAAGTGTTAATAGTAACCCAGGGTTGTGCTTTGTTTCCTATATGTTCAAACTAGTGACAGATTTCCTGTATGGTTAATTCATCCCACAATGTCTTTTGTTTGTTTGTATGTCTTTGTTCTGCTACATATACAATGTTACATGCGAAGATGATGAACTGATTCAAAAAAAGGTATGTCTTTAGAGTACAGTGTATAGAGTAAGCTTTTAAAAAGCACTTACAGGACTTATTTGTATCCAATGCACACTTATATGAATATGAGAAGAATAATTCTAATGCAATGGTTATTGTCATCACATCCAAATGTCAGAGTCCCTCAGGAGATATTTAATTCATAACAAATACCCAAGTTTTCAAAGGTGTTCCTTTAAAATTATTGGAATAAAACTATATTATGTAATCTTAATTGTTAAGATTATGGATGTATAACAAGATAACAGTTCTTGTAATTTTGGGCTACAATGTGAATGAATATGTAGAAGTGGTTTGAAAAGAAATGAATGTTTGGTTCAAGTTGAAAAAATTGAAGACATAGTTGATCCAAGTCAGTCATCTATAATGACTTGACATCCATTTGAAGCAAATCACAATATACTTCATTCTGTGCATAAAGTGGGGTTTAGAAAGATAAAGAGGCCTCTTTTTAATCTCACCTGGCTTTGGACCAATAGAAAGACAACTCAAGAAATTGTCTAGGAAACATGGAAGTGAATAAGAATTTCTCTTATTTAAAGGTGTCAAGCGGTTCTCAGAAAACACTTTTTACCCTGAACTGTAGTAGTTAAATCTTGGAAGAAGGGCAAAATGGACTTTGCTTAATAGTGACAAATGTAACATGAATGTTCAATGTGAAGCTAAACTTTTTATGGTATAATTTCAAGTACATGCTTAATGTGTACATTGAGCCGAGTTATAAAATACAGCCAGGTCTTGAACTTTTAAACACCTTGGACCCCTCAGCATGAAACAGGACTGTTCTCTGATAAGAGATCTATGTGGAGCATTACTAATGAAAAATGCTAATTGACATGTGAAGATCTTGACTTAAATCACAAGGAGGTTTGGAAATGGAGCCTACAGGAAAAGCACATCAGGGCACTGGATCCACTCTGACTAATCATGAGTTTATAGTACAAAATTACTAGGGTGTGAACCATTGTATAAATATAATAAATAAAATAAAAATAATAAATATTTTCTGTGTTTTAGGTGCATTACACAGATACTCTTATGTAATCATAACAATTAAATGTATATATCATATATTAATAACAATAAAGTATTACACTAAGTACTTTTACTAATAGACACTGTGCCATAAATAAGAGACATTTGGAATTTTCCCATTATTTATAGGAATAAAATATTAGAGCTGTGAATTGTGAATTCATGGGATATGTTTAGGTGGAAAAATATCACCCAATCCATATATCCATTATATTACGAATGGATCTATTTTATGACCAAAACAGATCCTTTCTTTAAAAATAGATGTGGTCAAAAGGAAAATCACTTGTCTGGTAAAAGGCTTGGCCTGATGCACAAAAAGTTGTGGAGAATGCATTTATGGTTGTTTTTATCCTTTTCACTCTGCTTTGTCAGCGTCAAATAACTAATTATTTAAGCAATGTAGTCCAACATGTCCTGGAATGTATTATGTGTTTGATGATGACCTTAAATTTCTTGTCTTCCTGGCTCCATTACTCAAGTACTGTGACTACAAGTGTGGTGATAACACGTCACAGAATTTTAATATTTTTCATTGTATTAATAAGGTATTGTAGATCTTTGGTTTTCTAGCAGTCTGGTGATGTTATCTTCGGTATCAACTCATATATGGTGGTATGATTTTCATATATGGGGAAAAACATGATATATATTTTATGTATGAAATATAATCGTATGTAATTCAGTCCTGATGCAGGGATAATGAGTGGCTATTGTGTTGACTACAGTTTCATCCCCCTAGTGACCATTGAGCCCAGTAGATTCATGTTGTAATATTATAGTCATTAATATTGTTTTCCTTATAACATAATATGGAAAGCAGTGGTTGGGTCCCCAGGGTTTAATGCCAACCTATAAGACTGTGAGCCTTAAGGTTCAGAGCAGGATTTTATAGACTAAACTTCAATTTTAAAATGTCTTGTGAAGACTCTACTCATTATGGTTTCTATGTACTTACAAACACAGAAAATCTGATGATCACCAACTACTGGATTTCTTAAGAAGTTCTTACAATATTACACAAACATTTTTAAGATGTCCATGATTTTGTTGTTTAACATGTTCCAGATAATTTGGAAAATTTAAAGTGTCTGGCTTCTATGCGATACTTAATTTTATTTTCTGTAAATATGTCAGTTGTAGTTTATGAGTGTTTTACTCTGGCCTCCAATTACATTATTATAACCTTCAGAATACTGATCAAATTGTCAATATTTTCTATCTCCTTACTTGTTACCTCAAAATTATTTATAATCTTTATAAATTCTTGTACAAACTTAAGATCATTCATATATTGTTTTATACTGTTTACAAATCTTCATTAACACTAACAGGTTTGGTTTCTTCATTTTCATTAAAGGTTTTGACTCATGGACCAGTGTTTAAGGACAAGCACACTTCTGTCTCATTCAGGTCCCTGTTATAAAACAGGTTCTTATAAATGGAATCCATAACTCCTATATAAAAGATAAGATTAAGTTGGTAAAGAATATGTAAGATGTAACTAGGCAGTAATTTCTACCTAGATATATTCAGAACCTCATTATATACAAACAAAATTTCTCAGACCATTAGCAGTATCTATAATTAGCAGGGATTTATATTGTAATTTCTTGTACAGTACCGACTGAATTACAGAATATAACATTTGTGATACTGATAGGGAAGTAAGGTAACTATCCTCACAGATGTTTTTTCAAACCTTAGCATAAGTATAAATGTATTTTATAATGACAGTCTCTTTTTCCTTTGCTTTGCTCTCTTCGATTTAATTTTTGCTACATACACATTCATATTTGAGTAAGCTGAATGATATAATTTTACAAGAATGTTTGCAAGCTTCATAAAGTTCAACTTATTGTTTGCTTTGTGACTGACTATATGGTCTAAATTGGAGAAGGTTTTGCGTGGTGCTGAGAAGAAAGCATTCTTTTGTGTTTACGTGAAAAGTTCTATAGACATCTATTAGAACCATATCATTCATGACCTTCGTCAGTTTTTTTATTTCTCTGTTTAGTTTCTGTCTTGATGATCTATCCATTGGTGAAAGAGGGGTATTGAAGTCTGCCACTATTAATGTGCTGGGATCAATGTGTGATTTAAGTTTAATTATGTTTCTTTTATGAATGCTGATGTCCTTATATTTGGGACATAGATGTTCAGAATTGAGATGTTCCCTTGGTGGATTTTTCTTTTGATGAAAATGAAGTGTTCTTCCCCATCTGTTTTGAATAATTTTGGTTGAAGACTATTTTATTAGCTATTAGGATGGTTATTCCTTCTTGTTTCTTGGGTCTGTTTGCTTGGAAAATATTTTCTAGTCCTTTACTCTGAGGCAATTTCTATCATTGTTGCTGAGGTGTGTTTCTTGAATGTAGCAGACTGTTGGATCCTGTTTCTGCAACGATTCTGTTAGCCTGTGTCTTTTTAATATCAGTTGAGTCCACTGATATTGATATATTACTGAGTATTGATGTTAATTCCTTCTATTGTGGTGGTGTTCTGATAGTATGGTTGTATGCTTGTTTTCTTTTGGTTTTGCAGTTTTGAAGCTACCTATATCTTGTGTTTTCTTTGGTGTAGTTGACCTTATTGGGTTGGAGTTGTCCTTCTAGTATAGTCTGTAATGGTGGGTTGGTGCATAGATACTGTTTAAATTTGGTTTTGTCATGGAACATCTTGTTTTCACCATCTATAGTGATTGAAAGCTTTGCTGGGTATAGAAGTATGGGCTGAAATCTGTGGAAAAGTGTGTACAAGATATCTATATAGGCCCTTCTTGCTTTCTTAGTATCTTTTATAGTCAGATGTGATTCTGATAGGTCTGCCTTTATATGTTACCTGGCCTTTTTCCCTTGTGGCTTTTAATATTTTTTCTTTGTTCTGTAGGTTTAATGTGTTGATTATTATGTGACAGGAGGAATTTCTTTTCCAATCTAGTTTATTTGTGCTCTGAAAGACTCTTGTATGTTTATTTTTATTAATGTAATTTATTTATTTTTATATCAATCACAGGTTAGGTACTTTGCATACCAGGCAAAGCGCCCTCCTCATTCCCTCCCACTCTCTCCATCCCTCCCTCATCTCCTTCCCGCCCCCTCCAAGTCCACCAACAGGGGAGGACCTCATCCCCTTCCATCCAACCCCAGATCATCTTGTCTGCTCCGGACTAGCTGCAATGTAATCCCGTGGGATCTAGCCAGGCTGTTACTTCCTGGCATGTATGGGGAGGGTCAAAGAGCCAGCCATCAAGTTCATGACTGAAACAGTCCCTGTTTACCTTACTAGGGTCTTCAGTTGGACACCGAGCTACCATGTGCCACATATGAGCGGGAGTTCTAGGCCATATCCATACATGATTCTTGGTTGGAGAAACTGTCTGCTATAAGAACCCTGTGCCCTGCTGAGTTTGGTCTTTGTGGAGCTCTTGTTCTCCCCAAGTCTCACTAACTTCCCCAATTTTTATTATTACTTCCCGCCCTCTGCCAAAGGCTTGATTGTGAGTCTTAATATCTGCTTTGATACATTGCTATATTGATTCTTTCAGAGGTTCTCTTTGGTATGCTCCTGTCCTGTTGCTTGTTTTCTCCGCCATTCAATGTCCATCCTGTTTGTTCATCTAAAGTAGCATTGATCCTACCAACATGGGTCACCTTCTTGTATATCTTCCCTAGGTGTATAAATTTCAGCATGAACTTCCTATCCTATAGGTATATATAAATGAGTGTATACCATATGTTTCTTTCTGCTTTTGGGATACCTCACTTAGGATGATCGTTTCCAGGTCCCACCATTTGCCTGCGAATTTCATGATTTCCTCCTTTTTAATTGCTGAGTAGTATTCCATTGTGTAAAAGTATCACAATTTCTATATCCATTCCTCAATTAAGAGACATCTGGGTTGTTTCCAGGTTCTGGCTATTACAAATAAAGCAGCTACATACATAGTTGAGTAAATGTCCTTGTTGTGTACTTGAGCATCTTTTGGATATATGCCTAAGAGTGCTATAGCTGGGTCTTGAGGAATCACTATTACAAATTGTCGAAAAAATTGCCAAATTGATATCCAGAGTGGGTGTACAAGTTTGCATTCCCACCAACAATGGAAGAGGTTTCCTCTTCCTCCACAACCTCTCCAGCATGCATTGTCACTAGAGTTTTTGATCTTAGCCATTCTGGTGGGTATAAGGTGAAATCTCAGGGTCGTTTGATTTGCATCTCCCTGATGGCTAAAGGACATTGAGCATTTCTTTAAGTGTTTTTCTGCCATTCTATAATCTCTACAGTCAGCTCTCTTTTTAGCTCCATACTCCATTTATTAATTGGATTAATTGATTCATTGCTTTGTAACTTCATGAGTTCTTTATATATACTGGATATTAGCCCTCTGCCAGAAGTAGGATTGGTAATGATCCTTTCCCAATATGTAGGCTGTCGTTTTGATTTGATGACAGTATGTTTTGCTTTACAGAAGCTTTCTAGCTTCATGAGGTCCCACTTATTGATTGTTGGTCTTAGAGCCTGTGCTTTTGATATTCTATTCAGGAAGTAGTCTCCTGTGCCAATGAGTTCTAGGGTTTTCCCACTTTTTCTTCTAGAAGGTTTAGTGTGTCTGGTTTTATGTTGAGGTCTTTGATCCACTTGGACTTTAGCTTTGTGCAAGGTGATAAATATGGATCTATTTTCATTTTTCTGCATACAGATATCCAGTTGGACCAGCATCATTTGTTGAAGATGCTGTCTTTTTTCCACTGAATGGTTTTGGCTTCTTTGTCAAAAATCAAGTGTCCATAGGTGTGTGGGTTCATTTCTGAGTCTTCTATTTGGTTCCATTGATCCACTATTCTGTTTCTATGCCAATACCATACAGTTTTTATTACTATTGCTCTGTGGTACAACTTGAGGATGGGGAAGGAGATACCTCCAGATGATCT
>JAQQSO010005230.1:0-12190 GCA_028658305.1 Pachyuromys duprasi
TGGTCACAGGGAAATTTCTCCAGGTAATAACTGGGTGTCCCTAGGGTTTTCCCACTTGATTTTCTCACCGTAGGAGTTCCGCTCACCTGGCACTCACAATGCTGGCGTTTTAGGTCCCAGAGTTCAGTCTCCTGGTCGCTGCGTTGTTTCTGCTCTCCTACTCCTCAGACACAGTGTTCTCTCGTGGCAGCCATCTTCGTGAAATGATTATATGATAAATCCAGAGGACTCTGGAGCCAACAATATTTACTTGTTATGCACAGACATTTTCATACCCAAGCCAGTCTCAGCTATTCCCATTTACAGGGATCAACACTCATTTTACCTGTTTTGTTGTTCTTTTTGTTTTCTTCCTTTATGTCTGCAGTCAAGATTTTCAGGAGGTCTTCCCTGGTCAGACCTAATTGTTGTTAAGTTTAAAGGAATTCATAGGTTTTCTTCTGTCACTGAAACAAAGACAAAACCTCTTCCCCAACACAACACATTTCCTGCCTTTTATTCTGAGGTTAAGACATCCTTAAAATAAATAGACTGGTTTAGTTCAGCAGTTTTTGTTTGTTTGTTTGTTCGTTTGTTTGTTTGTTTGTTTTCCTAATCCAAGTTTCTCAGCAGCTGTTGGTTTTTTGCTCATTCGCATTTTAAAATTCACATAAATACAGCATTGTACAACCTATCTCTTCTGAGGGCCTTGTTAAGCATTTCTTTAAAAGTAGGATTAGATCTTCCTATAACTGTTTGTTCTGTGGGATTATGTGGTAAATCTGTAATAGGCTTTATATTTTAATGTGCAGGTTGTTACATTTTACTAGAGACATGTGGGAGGATTGTCAGCCTTAAGTTTTTACAGGTATTCACATAATCTACATAACTTTTTGTAAATGTGTAATTTCAGAATCAGCTTTTTCAGAATTTAAAGCAGTTGCCCTTTGAAATCCTGATAATGTGTCTATATTATGGTACAAACACTTTATTTTTCCAAACTCTACAACACACTCATTTGCTAAATTTCATTTCTTTGGGTACCTTTTGGGTTACTTCCTGGAGGTAATGAAGTTTGGTTATGGAATGAACAAGTAGGACATTTCCGGATCATTTCCTTGGCTTGTAGCGAAGTGATAGCAAATTCTTTTTCAAACCTTTGCTGTTAATATGATGTTACTTATGAAATACTAAGTGTTTTCACACATTTTCTACTATTATCTGATCAATTTTATCATTACCTTGTGCTAGAGGGCCTGGTGGACCCATATAGAATCTGATATGTATTGTACACAATGGATGGTTTTATATTTGATTACTGTTGAACTTGAATAAATAGCCAAGTTAATTCTGAATCATTCAGAATAAGTTCAGCATTTTCTGATTTATTTATGTAGTCTAGAATGTTAGGATTCCAGAAATCGGTATCCCTTTCACTATATAAGGGAGAATCCAATTAGTTCTTTATAGAATCTGAAATCTGTTGCTTTGGGAATATTTCTTGTTAATTTTTCTCTTAAAATTACTGCAAGCTCTTTTCCAGTGTTCATTTTCTACCCATAATGAGGCAGTTTCAGCGAAGGCACCACAATTTCTGCTGGGTCTATTCCTGCAATTGACAAAATCTCATACTTCCTTAAATAAATTCAGAAACCTTTTCTACATAGGTCTTTAAATTTTTTACTCTGTTTGTGTGCTAAGATATAATCTTCTTTCTCTGTAAGAATTCCTGTGAGAGAATGTGTAAAATACAGTCTAACTTTAGATCCAAATGATTCACATGTATATCTTGTAATTTTTTTTTCTACCAGAGCCTCAACTGATAATTTTCTTGGACTATTTCAGTTCTTATCACCTTGTAAAGTTTAAAATAAATTACTTAGGTCTGGAGTAGTTTTTTTCAATTTGGGGTCTTAGCTAATTAATATCTCCCAAGAATTTTTGAAATTCATTAAGCATGTGTTATTGGTTGCTCTGAATTTTACTTTTTATGCTCATTTTTTTATGCAGGCCTTTTTTTTATATCCTAGATAATTAAGGAATCTCTTCTTTGTGATTTTTTTCAGGAGCAATTTGTAATACTTAGCAGAGCAAAATTCTTTTCACTTTATTAAACATCTGAATCAGCCAGCAAAATATCATCCATTCAATGATAAATTATAGATATAGAAAACTGTTTACAAATTATTTCTAATGGCTGTTGTACAAAATATTGGCATAGGTTAGGAAGGACTGTTTAACACTCCTTATGGCAAGATTCTCCAATGCCATCTTTTAGTTGACAGGGAGTGCTTAAATGTGGGCAAACTGAGAGCAAATGTTTATCTTATTCTTGTAAAGGTATAGTTAAAAAAACACAATCTTTTAAATAAACTATTAAAATAAACCATGCCTTATGTAACAATGAGTGCAATGGTATTCCAGGATGTAAAGAACCTACTGGTTGAATGATATTGATTGCCTTTAGATCTGTCAACATCCTCCATATTTCAGATTTCTTTTTAATGACAAATACAGGAAAATCCCAAGGACTGGAATACTCTTCTCTATGCTGAGCCTCCAGTTCCTCTTGGACTAGCTGTTCTAGGGCCTGCATTTTTTTTTTTGTCATAAGCCATTGTTCTATGCAAACAGGCATATTAGCGATACATGGTAGTGGGAGGACCTTCGGTGTTCTGTCAGCAATCCTGTATAAATTTGAAGAGACAACTTCTGCTCTGTCCCATGTGTGAATAACCTGACCACTCTGTGACTGTTAGAGATGACATCTTTTTTTAAAATGTTATTCATATTTTTAATGTAATTTATTTATTTTTATATCAATCACAGGTTAGGTACTTTGAATCCCAGGCATAGCCCCCTCCCTCATTCCCTCCCACTTTCTCCATCCCTCTCTCATCTCCTCCCCACCCCCTCCAAGTCCACCAATAGGGGAGGACCTCCTCCCCTTCCATCCCAGTTCATCTTGTCTCTTCAGGGTTGGCTGTAATGTCCTCCCCCGGCATCTAGCCAGCCTGTTACTCCCTGGCATGTATGGGGGAGGGGAGATGACATCTTTTTATTCAATATCCTCATCAGGAAAAATTCCTTTTTAAGGCTTGTCCAAGAAGTTGAGTAATGCTAATCTATATCTACAATGGTTCCAATAGAGCTCTTCCCATTAATTCATGGCTATATCAGCCACATATGACTTTAATTTATCTATTTGACCTTCAGTCCCTATACATTTAAGCCATTTTATACTTTGTTTTATCTGGGATAAAATTCCAAGCCCTAGAAATAGAATGTCTAACTCTTGAAGAGGCTAACCTGGAGGCCGAGATTTTGATGATATTATTGTTATAAGTATTCTGTGTCTACCATACCTTTAATATTATTTATAAGTACTTTTAGTTTTGGCTTCTATCACCTATAGAAACTTGCCAAAATACTTTGGTCCCTGCTGGATTTTTTTGCTTTATGTATTGGAGCTTCTCTGACTGATATCTGGGTTCTTAATGTCTGTTTTCACAGCAGTATTGTTTAATCGTTCTGTGGACAAGTTTCTCCTCTATTAACCTAGATGGTTGATTTGATTTTGATATTGGGGCCTTTGAGAGGACCTCTGAGATATTTCCTGATAGGGGGTTCCTTTATTTTTTAAGTAATTTATTTATTTTTTTAAGTAATTTATTTTTTTTATTAATTACAGGTTATATACTTTGTATCAGAGCTGTAGTCCCCTCCCTCATTCCCCCCCACTCTCCCCACCCTCATCTTCTCCCTGCCCCCCTCCAAGTCCACTGATAGGGGAGGACCTCCCCTCCCTTCCACCTGACCCTAGCTTATTATGTCTCTTCAGGGCTGGCTACAATATCCTCTTCTGGGATCTAGTTAGGCTGCTCCTCCCTCGGGGCGGTGGGGATGGTTGACAAGCCATTGAGTTCATGACAGAAATAGTCCCTGTTCCCCTTAGGGTACCCAGTTGGGTACTGAGCTACCATGGGCCACATCCGAGCAGGGGTTATAGTTTGTATCCATACATGGTCCTTGGTTGGAGAAACAGTCTCATAGAAGACCCCTGTGCCCTGATCTATTTGGTCTTTGTGGGGCTCTTGTCCTCACCAAATCTTACTAACTCCCCCTTCTTTCAATGATTCCCTGCACTCTGGCAATGGCCTGATTGTGAGTCTTAATATCAGCTTTGATTCATTGTTAGTTAGTCTTTCAGAGGCCCTCTGTGGTAGGCTCCTGTCCTGTTGCTTGTTTTCTCCTACATTCAATGTCCATCCCGTTTGTCCATCTAACCGACGATTGATCATCCCACCCTGGGTCCTCCTTCTTGCTCATCTTCCCTAGGTGTATAGATTTCAGCATGTCCATCCTATCCTATAGGTCTATATAAGTGAGTATATACCATGTGTTTCTTTCTGCTTTTGGGATACCTCACTCAGGATGAGAATTTCTTTAAGTGTTTTTCTGCCATTCTATACTCCTCTACAGAGAGTTCTCTTTTTAGCTCCATAAGGGGTTTCCTTTATTGTTTACTTTTTATTTTTTTGTCTCTTGTTTATCTTCTTTGACTGGTCCAATCCCTGACTTTGTCACGTCTGGTGCATATTCCAGAAGGCTCAGGCTTTCTTTAGGAATTAGCTTGTCTCTGCCCACAATTTCTACTGTAATGACCTTGCTTACCACAATTAAGACATTTGACAGTATCCATTTTCTCAAAACCTTTAGATATAACTTCTCCTATTAAAGTTACCACATATGAATGAGATTCAATAACAGGTATATTTTTAATCCATTCATTTGTTGGTGTTGACATTGCATTTTAGGGCCTGATCCTCTTCCTGCATTCAACACTAGCATTTAAAATTTTTCTTATTATTCTCATTTGTTATAGTTTATTCAATTGGTATACCAACTGTGTCCCCCTCCCTAGTCTCCTCCCAATCCCACCATAACTCCCTCTTCTCTACCTATGGCCCTCCCCTAGTCCAGTAACAGTTGAGGACTCTCTCTCTCCTTCTATTTGACCCTATGGTATCAAGTCTCATCAGGACTGGTTGCATTGTCTTCCTCTGTGTCTGGCAAGGCTGCACCCCCAGGGAGAAAGTTATCAGAAAGCCTGTCACTGAATTCATATCAAAGAAAGCCCCTGTTCCCCTTATCAGGGACCCCACTTGGAGAATGAGTCCATGGGCTCTATCTGAGCAGAAGTTTTAGTCCTCTCCATGTATTGTCTTTGGTGGCTTATCAGTCTCTGCAGGGCCCCTAAGTCTCAGGCTTTTTTCTTTTATTTATTTTTTTCTCTTTTGGAGCTCCTGTCACCTCCAGGTTTTTATATCTCTGCCTTCTTCCATAAGATTCCCTGCACTCTGCCCAAAGTTTGGCTATGAGTCTCAGCCTCTGCTTCAATACCTCAATCAGTAGAGTCTTTCAGAGGCCCTCTGTGGTAGGCACCTGTCCTGTTGCATGTCTTCTTCTGCTTCCAATGTTTATTGCATTCGTCCTTCTGAATAAAGGTTGAGAATATTCCCTAGGTTCTTCCTTGTTCAGTTTCTTTAGGAGTATAGATTTTAGTATATTTGTCCTATATTATATGACTAATATCCACTTATGAGTGCTTTATACCATGTGGGTCTTTCTACCTCACTCAAGATGATCTTTTCTAGTTCCCACAATTTGTCTGCAAATTTTATGATTATTTTGCTTTTAATAACTGAGTAGAAGTTTACATTCCCACCAGCAGTGGAGGAGGGTTCTCCATTCTCCACATCTTCTCCAGCATGTGTTGTCACTTGAGTTTTTGATCTTAGCCGTTCTGAAGGGTGTAAGGTGAAATCTCAGGGTCATTTTGATTTGCATTTCCCTGATGACTAAGGACGCTGAGCATCTCTTTAAGTGTTTCTCTCCCAATTGATATTCCTCTATTGAGAATTCTATATCTATCTTTTTATGCTATGTTTTAATTGGATTAACTGATTTGTTGCTGTTCAACTTCTTGAGTTCTTTATATATTCTGCGTATTGGTGAAGATCCTTTCCCAATCTGTAGACAGTCTTTTTTTTTCTGACCATGGTGTCCTTGCTTTAGAGAAATTTGCAGGCAAATGGTGGGAACTGGAAAAGATCATGCTAAGTGAGGTATCCCAGAAGCAGAAAGACACACAGGGTATATACTCACTCATAAGTGGAGATTAGATATATAATATAGGATACACACACTAAAACCTATACACCTAAAGAACTAATCAAGAAGGAGGACTCTGGCCAAGATGCCCAATCCCCATTCAGAAAGGCAAAGAGGATGGACATTGGAAGAGGTAGAAGACAGGGAAAAGGATGGGAGCCTACCAGAGAGGGCCTCTGAAAGGCTCTACCCTTCAGGGTATCAGAGCAGATGCTGAGACTTATGGGTGGACTTTGGGTGGAGTTCAGGGAATCTTATGAAAGAAGAGAGAGATTATATGACCTGGAGGGGACAGGAGCTCCACAAGGAGAACAAAAAGTCTGGGCACAGAGATCATTTCTGAGACTGATGCTCCAAACAAGGACCATTCATCGAGATAACCTAGAACTCCTGCATAGATGTAGCATATGGCAGCTCAGGGAACAAGTGGGTTCCCTAGTAATGGGAAAAGGGACTATCTCTGACATGAATTGATTCTTTGATTACCTCCCACTGAGGGGAGATCAGCTTTATCAGGCCACAGAGAAAGACAGTGTAGCCACTCCTGGTAAGATCAGATAGAGTAGGATCAAAAGAAAGGAGAGGAGGACCTCCCCTATCAGTGAACATGGGGAGGGACATTGGTAGAGAAGGAAGAAGGAGGGTGGGATTGGGAAGTGAGGAGATGGGGAACTAAAGAGGGATAAAAAAGTTAAAAAATAACTGAGTAATATTCTAATGTGTAAATATATCACAATTTCTGTATCTATTCCTTTATTGAGGAACATGTAGATTGTTTCCAGCTTCTGGCTATTACGAATAGATCTGCTACGAACATGGTTGAGTAAATGTCCTTGTATAGTTGAGTATATTTTGGATATATGCCCAGGAATGGTATAGCTGAATCTTGGGGAAGCACTATTCCTGATTTTCAGAGAAAATGCCAGATTGATTTCCAAAGTTTACATTCCCACCAGCAATGGAGGAGGGTTCCCCTTTCTCCACAACCTCTCCAGCATGTGTTGTCACTTGAGTTTTTGATCGTAGCCATTCTGATGGGTGTAAGGTGAAATCTCAGGGTCATTTTCATTTGTATCTCCCTGATGACTAAGGACATTGAGTATTTCTTTAAGTCTTTCTCTGGCATTCAATAGTCCTCTATTGAGAATGCTTTCTTTAGCTCTGTACCCCACTTTTACTTTGATTACTTGATTATTTGCTGTTTAACTTTTTGTGTTAAAATAATGTAAAAAAGGCTTCAGTTGTATTAGAGTATATGAAAGTCTTTTCCAGTTACCTTGTTTCAAATAGCAGTAAATATGACATTAAGAACCTTTTAGTAAAATTACAACTCAGTGATTTCTTACAATGTATTTTGGATAATAATATCTGCAATCATTTAAGGTATGTCACTTCTGACAGAGATTTTGGAAAGTCACACAGAGATTTGTCACTGTATATGTGTATGTCTTTTTCTTAGGTTGAGAGTGAAGTCAACAAAAATTGAATGTTTATTCTCTTTTTCCTACCCTCTTCTATCTTTCTTATCTCCCTTCTGTGTTTCTTTCCTCTTTTGTATCAGTTTCTTTTAATTTGAACTATATTTGTACCATAAACTCACTGTGAGGCCTTAATTATTGAAAACACTAAAAAAGTACAGTATAAGTCACCTTCACCAAATTTATCAAAATTTATTTCTTAAATATGTATATATTTTCTTTTCCAATACAAAAATGATGGTGTCATCAAGTTTAGTTCAGAATTAATGGGGGGAATAACAAGCATGTCGCCCAAAAAAAGAGCAAATAAACTAGGAAAGAACCCCAGAAAAAAATGAGTTCAATAGGTAACAACATCAGCCTTGTTCTATGTCCAGTCTTTTGCATTCTCCAGAATATAACTGGGTTTCAAACTAACATTGAAGCATATTAGAACAGATGTCTAGAAAATAAGAATGTGGGGAGATTGTTTGCATTACCAGATCTAGTTTTCACAATGTCCTGTTTTAATACTGTTGGGTAAGGATTTCCCACACTGACTTTGGTGTTTACTTTATAATATAACTAACCAACTGTGTTTATATAAAATCTGTGTTTACATCTATGAGACTATTAAAGAATATTCTAGTGTGGTTATATCATTTCATAGTTTAATCAAAACTTGATTCCATTATTCCTTTAAAATATAACCACTTTAGTGCTTTTGCTCAACTTTTAGGGTTTTTCTCCCAGTGCCTTAGTTAG
Organism: Pachyuromys duprasi; assembly: GCA_028658305.1. Taxonomy (NCBI): domain Eukaryota; kingdom Metazoa; phylum Chordata; class Mammalia; order Rodentia; family Muridae; genus Pachyuromys; species Pachyuromys duprasi. Next base: position 8,376 of record JAQQSO010005230.1, read on the forward strand.
TCAATGTTATTAATATTTTCTTATGCCCTTATACCTGTGTAGCATATTAGTACATATAAGAATAATTATACATGTCCAACTTTTTTTAAATTGTATCTATTAACTTGGGAGCAATGGTTGTACATAGTTTAAATTAATACTTTGCAAGTCATAGGTTAAATTTTAAAGTTTTAGAAATTATTCTCTCATATATTATATTCTGACTACAGTTTCTCCTCTCTCCCTCTGCTCTCCTACCTCCAACATGGCCCCTTCTCTTCACATGTACTCTTCCTCCATTTCTTTTCAGAAAAGAGCAAGGCCATCAATCAAACATGGCATATAAAGTTACAATAAGATTAGAAAACTCCTCTCATATTAAGGCTGGAAAAGGCAACCCAGTTGGAGAACAAGGGTCCTCAAAGCATCTAACAACAGTACAAATAGCTCTGGTCCCTTTGATAGGGCTCACACAAAAATATCAAGCTACAGAAACATAGCATACATACTGAGGGCTTAGGTTTGACTTATGCTGTTTCCCAGATTGTTGTTTAATCTCAGTAAGTCCTATGAGTCCACATGTGTAGTTTTTGTGAGTTTTCTTGTGGTATCCTTGACCACTCTGGCTTTAGAATCCTTCTTCCTGCTCTTCATCAGAATTTCTTAAACTCAGCCTCACACTGAGAGTATCCTGGAGATGGAAAACCTAGGGAAGAAAGCAGGAACTACAGACACAAGCATCACCAAGAGAATGTAAGAGATAAACAAAGAATCTCTGAAATAGAAAACATGATACAAGAAATTGATACATCACTCAAAGAAAATGTTAAATCTAAAAAATTCCTGACAAAAAACATCCAGGAAATCTGGGATACTGTGAAAAGATAAAACCTAAAAGTAATAGGACAAGGTGAAGGGTCCGGCTCCATGAACCAGAAAATATTTTCAACAAATCATAGCAGAAAATATCCCCAACCTAAAGAAAGAGAAACATATTAGCATACAAGAAGCATATAGAACACCAATTAGATTAGACCAGAAAAGAAAATCCTCCTGCCACATAATAATCACAAATCTAAATCTACATAGTCTAGAAAGAATATTAAAAGACGCAAGGAATAAAGGCCAAGTAACTTATAAAGGCAGACTTAACAGAATCAGACCCGACTTTTAAGAAACTTCCTTAGAGACTCTAAAATCTAAACTGGCTTCAACAGATGTCTTACAGCCTCTAAGAGACAATAGATGCCAAACTAGACTACTATACTGAGTGAACTCTCAGTCACCATAGTTGGAGAAAACAAGATATTCTTTTTTCTTTTCTTTTTATTTAATCATAGGTCATTTACTTATATCCCAGCTGTAGCCCCCTCACTTTTTCCCTCCCAATCCTACCTTCCCTCCCTCATATCCTCACTGCCTCCTTCCAAGTCCACTGATAGGGGAAGTCCTCCTCCCCTTCCATCTGATCCTAGCTTATCAGGTATCTTGTGGACTGGCTTCAATATCCTTATCTGTGGCCTAGCAAGGCTGCTCTTCTCAAGGGGGTGGAGTGGGGAGGGGAAGCTCAATGAACCAGTCATTGAGTTCATGTCATAAATAATCCTTATACAACTTACTAGGGAACCCACGTGGATACTGAGCTACCAATTGCTACGTCTGAGCAGGGGTTATATCCATGCATGGTCCATGGTTGGAGAAACAGTCTCATAGAAGACACCTGTGCCCTGATATATTTGGTCTTTGTGGATCTGCTTTCCCTTTTATGTCATACTAACTCCCCCTTCTTTCATATGATTTCCTGCACTCTGCCAAAGGTTTGGTTATGAGTCTCAGCAGCTGCTTTGATACACTGCTAGGTAGAGACTTTCAGAGGCCCTCTGTGGTAGGTTCCTGTCCTGTTACTTGTTTTCTCCTACTTCCAATGTCCATCCCCTTTGTCTTTATAAGTGAGGATTGATCATCTTACCCCGGATACTCTTTCTTGTTTATCTTCTTTAGGTGTACAGATTTTAGTATGTTTATCCTATATTATAGGTCTAGTACTCATTTATAAGTGAGTATATACCATGTGTGTCTCTGCTCCTGGGATACCTCACTCAGAACGATCCTCTCCAGATACCATCATTTACCTGCAAAATTCATGATTTCCTCGCTTTTAATTGTTGAGTAGTATTCCATTGTGTAAAAGTACCACAATTTCTGTATCCATTCCTCAACTGAGGGACATCTGGGTTGTTTCCAGGTTCTGGCTATTACAAATAAAGCTGCTACAAACATGGTTGAGTAACTGTCCTTGTTGTGCACTTGAGCATCTTTTGAATATATGCCTAGGAGTGGTATAGCTGGATCTTGAGGAAGCAGTATTCCTAATTATCTGAGAATGTTCCAGATTGATTTCCAAAGTGGTTGCACCAGTTTACATTCCCACCAGAAATGGAGGAGGGTTACCCTTTCTCCACAACCTCTCCAGCATGTGTTGTCAATTGAGTTTTTGATCTTAGCCATCCTGATGGGTGTAAGGTGAAACTCAGGGTTGTTTTGATTTTCATCTTTCTGATGACTAAGGATGTTGAGCATCTCTTTAAGTGTTTCTCTGTCATTCTCTATTCTTCTACAGAAGATTCTCTGTTTAGCTCTGTACCCCATTTTTTAATTAGATTGCTTGAATTATTGCCTTTTAACTTCTTTAGTTCTTTATATATTCTGGATATCACTCCTCTGTCAGATGTAGGGTTGGTGAAGATAGTTTCCCAATCTATAGACTGTTGTTTTGTTCTGACAACCATGTCCTTTGCTTTACAGAAGCTTTTCTGTTTCATGAGGTCCCATTTATTGATTGTTGCTCTTAGAGCCTGTGCTGATGTTATTCTATTCATGAAGTTGTCTCCTGTGCCAATGTGTTCTAGGCTCTTTCCCACTTTTTCTTTTAACTTACTTAGTGTGTCTTGTTTTATGCTGAGGTTTTTGATCTACTTGGACTTTAGTTTTGTGCAGGGTGATAAATATGGATCTATTTTCATTTTTCTGCATGTAGACATCCAGTTGGACCAGCACCATTTGTTGAAGATGCTGGCTTTTTTCTATTGAGTGATTTTGGCTTCTTTGTCAAAAATCAAGTATCCATAGGCGTGTGGGTTCATTTCTGGGTCTTCTATTCAGTTTCATTGATCCACCTTTCTGTTTCTGTGCAATACCATATAGTTTTTATTACTATTGCTCTGTAGTACAGCTTGAGATCAGGGATGGCGATACCTCCAGATGATCTCTTGTTGTACAGGATCTTTTTGGATATTCTAGGTATTCTGTTTCTTCATATGACGTTGATAATTTTTCTTTCAAGGTCTGTAAAGAATTGGGTTTGTATTTTGATGGGAATTGCATTGAATCTGTATATTGCTTTTGGCAGAATGTTCATTTTCACTCTATTAATCCTACCGACCCTTGAGCACGGGAGATCTTTCCATCTTCTGATGTCTTCTTCAATTTCTTTCTTCAGAGACTTTTTTCCAACAAGTTTTTAAACTGCTTGATTAGAGTCACCAAGCAGGTTTTTCACTTGTTTGGTTGGTGGCTATTGTGAAGGGTGTTTTTTTTTTCCTGATTTCTTTCTCGGCCCTTTTGTCTTGGGTATACAGGAGAGCTTATTTTTTGTGTGTGTTAATTTTAACTTTGCTGAAGGTGTTTATCTGCTGAAGGAGTTCTATGGTTGAATTTTGGGGGTCACTCAGGTATACTATCATATTATCTGTGAAAAGTGAAACTGAGTTCTTTCTTTCCAATTTGTATCCCCTTGATCTCCCTTAACTGTCTTGTTGCTCTAGCTAGGACTTCAA
>JAQQSO010005231.1:0-12190 GCA_028658305.1 Pachyuromys duprasi
AATTGTTGTTAGAGCTTCTTTGAAGGTCTGGTAGAATTCTGCACTAAAACCATCTGGCCCAGGCCTTTTTTTGGTAGGGAGGCTGTTGATGACTTCTTCTATTTCCTTGGGGGATATAGGTCTATTCAATCTTCCTATCTGATCTTGGCTTAATTTAGGTAGGTGGAATCTCTCAAGAAAATTGTCCATTTCATTGAGATTTTCAAATTTTGTCGCATATAGGCTTTGGTAGTAAGATCTAATGATTGTTTGGATTTCCTCAGTGTCTGTAGTTATATCCCCCTTTTCGTTTCTGATTTTGCTGATTTGGACCGTTTCTCTCTGCCTTTTTGTTAGTTTGGCTAGGGGCTTGTCTATCTTGTTGATTTTCTCAAAGAATCAGCTCTTGGTGTCATTCTTTGAATAGTTTTATTTGTTTCTAATTGATTGATTTCAGCCCTGAGTTTGATTATTTCCAGCTGTCTGCTCCTCTTGGGTGTATCTGCTTCTTTTTTTTCTAGAGCTTTCAGTTGGGCCATTAAGTTGCTTGTATGAGATTTTTTCAAATTTCTTCTTGAAGGCACTTAGTGCTATGAACTTTCCTCTTAGCACTGCCTTCACTGTGTCCCATAAGTTTGGGTATGTTGTGCTTTCATTTTCATTGAATTCTAAGAAGTCTTTTTAAAAAATAAAAATTATAAAAAGAAAAAAGAATATAAAAAAGAAATAGAAATAAAGGTGGGATTGGGAGAGGTTTATGGGGTTATAAAAAGTGAATAAAGTGTAATTAATAAAAAGTAAAATAAACATATCAAAAAAGAAATAGAAATAAAACTGTTATTTAATTTATAAAAAAATCTAACAAACAAAATTTAATTTAATTTTGATATTCAAAAATGGACTAGTTAATTTGCAAAGAATGGCTTGTCTCTGAAATCTTAACCCTGGGGAGGTAAGGAAAGGATTGTCCTGAGTTCAAGGCTAGCCTAAACTAGTGTGAGAACCTGACTCAAAGAAAAAAAAAAACAAAATCAGATGTCATAAATTCTATGAACTAGGTCTTTTACAATTTTAGGGATTTTAGAAAGGTTAAGTTAAGCTATCTTTAAACTCATTGGATGACTGGTATCTCACATTTGACCAAATAAATTTGTAACCAATGGAAAAACATGGTCTTACTTCTTTTGGGTAACCTGATTACTTTGAATTCTTACCTTTACTGACCTAGTTAGTCATTTAACCCCCAATACCAATTTTGTGTTATCTACTCCTGGAAATAGATGCTGTTATTACAATAATGATATGCTTTGTAGTCACAGACTACCTGATGGAAATATCTGAGATGGTGGAGCAACAGCCTATCCAGACAATGTGACTAATGCTGCTCAGAATCCTTTCATTTGCAGCTTCGGGCACTGTTTGTGAAGTTCCCTAGTAGACTCGAGGTGCTCTGAAGTCTTTGCTCCCAGCTCTCATAACCTTGTAGCCACACTGCCCTAGAGTTTCACCAGCAAACAAAGAGGCAACCCTTTAAAGATTTTCCACAGCCAATCTTTAAAACAGTCCCCCTGTCTTCCCTGATTAGTATCTTGTTTCAAAGCACACCATCCTCTCGGGTCTTCTACTGAGTCTCCCTGAATTCCAGAGTGGCCTGTTGATTTCCCAACTCTGATTCTGGGCGTCTTTCAAACTCCAACTGTTACCAAGTGCTTCTGCCTATTTAATGGGGGACCCAAGTGAAACCAACCAAAGGAACCCAATCATTTTGTAAAGATAAAAATCATTCCAATCCCTCAGTATTGCATCCTCATCGCTAAGATATACAATGCGCCTGGAAAGCTCCTGCGATTGCCCATCTGCATTTGTGGCAGACACTGGTATGGGCCAATCCCCAGACTAGGTCATTGGTATTGTGGTCAGTGAAATCCCTGACAAGAAGTAACTTATGGAAGACTTACTTGGGCTGACAATTTGAGGACCTATATCCCATAATGACACAGAAGATATGACGCAGCTCACCTCCTCCACCAGCCTGGAAGGAATGTTCCGGTTTGTGGAAAACTACTACACAACAACATTGTTTGACTTCCCTCCTATTTCTGGATCCAGATGCTCAGAGAAACAGCATATATACACAGAGAATAGCTGAGAGAACGAAGAAGATCAAATTCTCCGCCCTTCCAGTGTCAGGTTCCAAGATGCAAAGGCTCTATGCACTGTCTCTCATTCCTTGCTTGCTTTTTAAACTTCAACCAACCGAAGCTACATTTCTAGCCAGTCTGCTCCCCAAACTGCCCAAGTAGACACCAGTTAAGTAGACTCTCCAGGCACTCATTTTGGTAAATGGATGCCATATGTTATTTTTAACAGCAGACTACCCAAGCATACTTGAGATTTCTTTGGTATTTAACCACTTTTTTTCTTGCTTTTTTAATAACAGTATTAGCACTTCATAGATCTATGGAAGACAAATATCACCCTGTATCTTTGAAAGTATCAAACATGGGTATGGACATTAGCTAGAAGTGTATTTGTAACTGTGCATTTTTTGTTTTTTTGCACTATGGTCAATATGTATAAAGTAGCAGAAATGAAGGGGACTTTGAAAAAGTTTTCCAGAATAACCTGCGCAGTATAACAAGAGTGGGATCAATGTGCCAGTCTAAAGCATGAAACACAGCCGCAAGATAAACAGTATTTATATGTGCACAGAAAACCTCTTAGTTTTGTTTTGACTATCTTACTTTGTAGCCCAAGCTGATATCAAACTTGTAACAGCCTTCTTCCTCAGCTTCCTAAGTTCTTGAATTACAGACATGAGTATGACAGTCAGCTTAGAGAAAATGCCTCATGTTAATCATTTAAGGCATTGTTGAGTCACCATCAGCCAAGCACTGTTTTTTTCCTTGTCTCATAAATATCTATGTCCCCATATCTTGTCTCTGGCTTTCACATGGCTACAATGTGTTCATCTGACCCATGAAGCCAACTTTACCCTTCATGTTGTTAGCTTTCAAATCTATTCTCTGATCACTATACCTTTTTTTGGACCTTATGCTCTAATCTATTTGACTTTCTGATGGACTTTGCCACTCAATAGCCCAGGTCAGTGCTCTTTCTACATTCTAGAAATAAAACAATAGTAGCAATTATCCCCGACAACTGCATAAGCATTTCATAATTTCCAAAGCACTTTGGCATATATTATCTCACCAGCTGCTTCCTTAATGTAATAGCAGCAGTGGGCAAAAACCATGTCACTGATGACAGCTCTTTCCTGACCTTGGTTTCCCAGCCCCACCTACTCAAAACACAAGAACAGCTGGATGAGAGCTTATTAGAGGCTGGAAGCTGACCTTGTGTGGGGACCAGGGGCATGTGACAGCAGTAGTTGCCACCTCCACCTTCTCCATCTCCAAGGGGGCAGTGCAACCAGCCAGAGGGTTCATGGCAACTGCAGGAGGCTGTACAGAGCTACAGAAAGACTTCTCATGAACTACAGGGGCACAGCTGAAGATGGCAGACATAAGCTTGTGGGAAGGTTAGGCTTAACTGCTCTCTGCTTCCAACCCCCACCCTTGTCTGATTTCTCATTTCTTCCATGCATTAGCCATCATTTTGAAAGTTTCAGTGGGTTAATTAAATTCTTCTAGTGTTGATGCTAAGAAAGCTGAAAACATTTTCAACTGAGATTGACACTACTCAAGACACAGGCTTCAGTAATGTTTGTTCAGTAACACTCCAATATGTCACAGGATTGCTGTGAGAACATCTGAGAGCTATAATGAGCTAAAAGTCAAGTACAGAGGAAAATGTGTTCCAGACTGCTGCAGATGTTCTCAAATCAAATCATATTTCTGTGAAATGCCATATAGAATATTCAGCTGTTGTAAGATGCAACATGAAAGCACAGTTCCAGTGATTTGCACTGTGTTTAACATTTTTCCGTTAGCATAGATCATATGGAATATAATGTTTTTTCACCTTTGAATCAATTAATCACAGAATCATTTGATTCTAATAAGTGGCATGAATGAATTTCCTGGGCTGAAAGGAACACATTCAGTGATTTTGGTAGGACTCACAGCCTGGAAAAGACATGGGCTGAATAAGAGACAGAAGGCAGAGAGGGTGAGAGCTGACCCATGTGGCCACTACACCGCGTTCATTCTCCCTTTGGCACCAAAGCCAGAACAAATCGTTGATGAGTTAATTCATGAAGATTATGAAACATCTCATGTAATGCGACATTGTCGGTACTTGGTTCTCCTTCCTACCCCCACCTCTGAAAATCAAAAGGACACTTAGATGGATGACAAAGAAATGTTCATGCTGATGGACGTTTTCTTATCCGCATCTTAGAGTCCGTCACTCATTTGTTCTCATACACTCCCATAGTTCTCGTAGCCTACATTATACTCTTGAGTAAATGACATCACTGTGTAGAAATTGACAACTCCGATTACCAAAACTGAGATAAAAAATGCTTAGGTGGCATTAGAAAATTCAGCAGAAATTGAATTTCACATTTACTCTAAATGCTAAAATGAACAAGATTAACAATATTAAATGATAGCAGGAATACAGAGCAGTGAAAAGCTTAGTAGCTTACTAGATAATGCATAGAATGACACATCAAACATTCTTTTGATAAGTTTCTTCTTATACCCAATACTTTACTCTATACCTCTGGGTATTTCTTCAAGAAAAGTAAATATTCGGAGTCTTATTGCAGAGGAGTAGGCTATTTTCTAAGAGATTGCGCATTTTATGTAAGACATGAAGGTATAATCATGAAATCACAACAATACGGCTATCTAAACAAGACTTGAACAATGACAACATCAGATACAAACCAACATCGATGGAGGAAATATCAAAAGATCCCACCCCTAGATAAAGTTCCACAGGTAATTAATGACTGTTGAAACAGAGAGAAATCCAATCTGCTTCAAGGATGAGACCCATAAAAATATAGGAACACAAATGGACTCAACAGGTTGTATTTAAATATTCCTAAGTATGTGCACATGTGTCAGTGATAAAGACAAAAGAGAAAAGAAAAAGAACTCTGAGACCATTAAAATATATAAGCCAGACAAAAAAAGAATACAATAAGAATGTTATTTAATTTGGGTTTTAGGAGCAAAGGAAGTCTATACTATTCGAAATCATAATGAGGATAGGAAAATGACCAGAGGGAGGCACAAAGCGATGTTATAGAGTGATATTTTTATTGTCTTGGTGGTGAGAGTTGACTGCATACACATATTTGTGTAAGTTCCTCTAATTGTATTTGTGGGAGTTTGCATATTTCTCTATATACAAAGGCATGTATAAATTGTAGTAATTTTTAAAACAAAACAACTTATGCTTCAACCAGAGGGTGATGATTTTATAAGATTTATGGGTGAAATAAGACATATATTTTAAGAACTACTAAGAAGACGTTCTCTACGTTCAAATGACTTTTAATCAGGTAGCCTTTGGGAACTAAAACCCTTGTGAAGTTAACCATTGGAAAAGAGTGACCTGTTCCCAGATAAAAATCTTAGCTTGAAAGCAGTGTCAAGAAAATGGATGGCTGGGGGCATAAACAAATGCATTTCCCTGTGCCCCTTTGCCAGCAGCTGGATGTGGAGCAGAAATACTGGAGGCCTTTCACATCAGGGAGGCCAGCCAGACTAAGAAAGCAAACAGGGACACATCTGGCCTCTGGAGGAGGGTGTGGGCAGCAGATGAGGCATCCAGATTCAGATGAGAAGCTGCTGCTTAAAGAAGGAGAATTTGATTAGGTCCTTTGGTAGACCTTCAACTGGTTTTGCTTTGTAGGATCAGCCTGTGCCTGCAGCTTCTGTTAACAAAAGCTGGCCTTGCCCGAGGCCAAAACTTCCAGAACACAACCTTAAATTGATTGCTGATAGTGTGTTACATGCCGGGCTGGGCTCTTTGGCCCTTCTGTCCCACCCTTACACAAACAAAACCACCGGGAGATGTGTCTGCAGATTTTAATGCCTTAACATTATTCATCAATATTTCATTTTGAAGTAGCATTCTTAATAGCCCATAATAAGATCATAACACTTATAAAACTGAAAGCAAAACATTAGCGGTTGAATTTCCATTCACTCTGGGTATATTTTGTGCATATTTTGCACAATGTAGCAAATGTGTGCAGAGCCAAAAACTATATTTTGATTCAGATATTTTTATATTGAAGTTTCTGCCTTTGCACTTTCTACTATCTAAGATCCATCTCCCAGAAAATGATGACTAGAAACAAGTATCATACATTGTTTTTTTTTTTCTGAACTCACAGAGTTTTTGTGACATATCTGATTTTTGGTACTAATTAGATTTTCACATTATCTCTGGCTTGCACAGAAACCTTGAGTTTATTTTTTAATAATTTAGATAGATATGTATTCATTCAAGAATTACTGAGTAGTTGTTATGTGTTGCGCTGTGCAGAAGATAATTAAGACTGAGCAATGAACCTAGAGAAATCTTACAATGATGCAGAATGGTCAGTTGCAAATCATACATTGAGTAAAAGCCCTCTCATTGTTTTTCAGTATTTTTTATAAATGCATATATATTAAAATATAGAAAAATGTAGTTACAGCTACATCCCATTTTACAAGGTGAAAATTGAGGTTAAATAGGTTTAACTATGCACATAGTCAAACCAAGATGCAAGCCTAATTATGTCTGTACCTTTAGCCCCTGAGCACACCTCCTTTCGACGCCAGTGCTCTTATGCTGTCAGAATTAAGGAAACAGAACCCAACGTTCCATACCTACCTTGGGAATTGGGAGCGTTTGGGAAGAGAAACATAAACCCCGTCCTGAGGGGTGAAAACAGTATAGGATTTATGTAAATATCCTCATTAATTCCATTCCATAGGCGACAGCCCCGCTAAGTAATCACTTGTGAAGACTGGTGCATTTGTATTTATAGTTCAGTAAGAGCTACATGTCTGGTGGATAATTAATTCTATCCCTTGATAACACACAGGCTTCAGTCTCGGTTTGTGCTCTTAGATGGCATTGTCTTTTAGCATAAATCCCATCAAATCTTTTTGAGTTTCACTTCTACATTCCCTTCAACTGTGACGAGAAGATTCTATTAACTACTCCAGCACCTTCCATTAAAGTCTACAAGTTCCAACTGCCAGGAAGGGATAATGAAGTGATAAATTTAATTTGCTACCAAAATATGTAAGGCAGAGATATCTAAGTGAATTTATAGTATTAGCTATGTCTTTCCTCTTAGAATGAAACAAAAGTTTTATGGCAGGTTATCAAAATCCATGTGACAAAACAAACTCATATGAATTTCCGTGTACAGATATCAGTTTTGTATGCTCTGCATCAAATTATCTATATCCTTCCTTAGCATTTCTGACTTCGTCAGAAACTAATGAAATTAATTTTAAGTATTTTGTTACTGGAAGAAAGCAAAAACTGTAAATCAGTATAAGAAACATTATGTGCATGTGTGATTACATGTATGCATTTAACATTTTATACACATATTCGCAAGGTTGCAAAATCCATGCTAACGTCAACTCTGAGAGGTTTGACATCAATGAAAAGAGATGACATCATCCTCTGCCTACCATTGTAGTACTCCATGACAGTACTTCAGATTCTGTGTGATACAGAACAAGCTTTCACCTCCTTTCTTAACCCTTTGGATCATAGTCATAAACATAATTGTCCTTTACTTAATAGCATCTTCCTTTCTTATAGGCACTGAGTGCCCACTTCCAGGCATTCTGTTCCAGTGATCTTTCTGTATCAGGGTCTCACCACCTTGCCTTTTGACAGTACTGTTGGTCTTGCTGTAGTAAAAGGTAGATGATGCTTTTAAATTGCACTCAGGAAATACACAGCCAGGCAATACCTGCTTCTACTATCCACCGATACATGTGCTCATATTATAAACCAGACAAAGCTGATAGAACCAGTTCTTGGGTATGAGGCTATTTGCCTAAGGAAAGTAGAATTAGTAATCAAGATGATGATAAAAAATAGCCTCGCAATGGCTGTTATTCAACATTGTTTGGAGAGCTTTTTATGATATTTTTACCTTCATACTTATAACAATGTATATCATTATTCTCTGTTTTATTCTGTCTTATTGAAAAAAGATGAAGGCCCAAGGCTAGTGAGAATAAGAGACAGCAGCTTTCTAGCCCTAGACCTTATGCATGTGTGCACCATGCTTGGTTGTCATTGTGTGTCACTGTATGCAGAGAGCACCATTATTTCTAAGGCTTAGGATCTGAAGCTCAGTTGGCACATAGCAGATGAGGATTCAATTAAATCTTGAGCAAGATGACAAGATCAATGACCCCTCCACCTTCGTCTCCATTCTCTGAGGTGATGAGTTGTAATGGGAGCAATCTGGATCACACTCACCTGTCTGTGAACTCAGGATAAACCATTGTGGGTTTTTTTTGCAGATGTGTGTTCCGATTTTCTCAGGCCTTCACCACTGATATCAAGTCACATTGCTGTCCTTCCCACTGACTGGGCTGATTGTCACCATGGGCCCTCTGCTTATTGATGCAGATCATGGGTCCATCTCTGTTTCCTTCTGTTTTTGCCTCTTGATATTGGATTTTTTTTCTTTCAGCTCTTTCACAACAAATTCGTTTTTGGTAATCACTTTGCATTTTTATTTATATGCATATATTCCCCCCACCAATTACCTAAATGAACCTAGTCCTTCTGGCCTGGTGATTCTTGCCTTTGAAAGTGTTGGCGATAAAGGGATCCAGGGAGTAGAAGAGAGAGTGCCCGCAGACAAAGAGCGGGATGTCTGCTCCTGAGGTCTGCAGAGGCTTCCTGTGGGCTGCTTTGTTCTGCCAGTGTTGGATATCCCCTCCAGCAGCTGTACTGTCTGTCTAGTTGCATGTGGATGCCTGGCTGGTTGCCCAGCCAAACTGTTGATATGAGCATTGCCTTGTCTTTCTCTTAAGTCACCTGAATTTCAGATAAAATTAGCATTCTAAGCATTAATTGGGTATTTGAAGGGAATTCAGAGTCCTTTTTGCTAAGCATCTTCTTCCCATGGGCTTTTAGTGTTCATCGCGGTGCAGAGTACCAGGTAATGACTAATACTCAATTAATGACAGGAAACTCCCTGATCTACCAGTCAAGGACTGTAAGATGCTTTTATTATAAATGCAAGTAATGCTTTCCTAATGCAGTTTTTGCTCAAGCATTGTGATGTACGTATGCCTCCAGAGATGAAAAGAAAACCTACAAATGGCATTCTAAATCCCTCTTGATCTGTATGCAGGTGTTTCTCCTTCCTTTACCAGACTTGTATGCTTTCTGTATCCCTGCTTGGAGGCTTCCTTCTGGAGATCCCCTAGAGGATATTTGTCCTTATATTCTCTCTCTGTCTGTCCTTCTCCCTTCTCCCCCACCCCCACATACACACACACACATACACACACACACACATACACACACAAACCACATCATTTAAACAAACACTTTTAATGTAGTTTTGAGTATTCCAAGGTATAAGACACCAGGGCAGTCTTATGAGCTGAAGTGAGTCAGTAGCCCAGGGCTGAAGATAGAGATGGAGTGGGGTTATTTTGGAGCAAACTCAGCAGAGAGAGTACAGGCAAACCAAACAATAGTCAGGAAAGAAAACCAGTGTGTGCACAGCAAGTCCCAACCTTAGCCACCAACACAGAGTGTGCTGGCTTCTTTCATTATGCCAGATGTAGACAGAATGTAGATTAGAGCACTAGACATGATTTTTTTTAAAGGTTTTACATGCTACAAGTTGAAAATAAAAATTACTTGTAATGGATCCTGTGATAGCATTTCAAAAAGTATCCTAATTTATCAAAAGAAGAAAAGAAAAGATGCTAACTACAGCAGGCATGGCTAGGGGTGGGAAGTTAGCAAGAATGATTCAGCCAAATGGATATAATTTTCTCTTTTGTCATATTTCTAAGCAACAGAAAACACTGCACCTTTGCCTAGCTCATACTAAGTAGTTTCATTGTTTAATGTATCTCTTTAACCTTAGCTCCTACAGTCAACTGAAAAGCGTATCTTCCTGGTAGTCCTGCTTTAGATGGGAAAAATAGAGACAACGCTAATTATTAGTCAGGATGAGATTTGAACACAGACTGCAGAATGTCCTAGCCCTGGCACAGATCTCTGTCCCAGCCTGTCACTAGAAGGGGGCATTTCTGGCAGGAACGTGGACCTCCCTTACTGGAAGGCATGTGACAGTTGACTGGGTCACTGATTGGCACAGTGGAGAACAGTGTTAGCTGGATCACAGATGTGAGTGAATGCTAGCTAAGTCTCATGATAGTCTTACCTATATAAAATGCTTATCTTGTTTGGAGAAGAGCATTAGACTTAGGATGAGATTCAGGGTTCTCAGAGTCCTTCAGGTTTATAGTTAGAATCACAAATAGATAAATTTTAAACCCTGACATGTAACATGAGCTATCAAAATTTGTCATCCAAACTTGGAAACCCCTCTATTATAATTTGATATTTTTAAGTAATGTATTTAGAAACATTAAATGATAGTGGAAGAACCCCTAAAGGAAAGGCATGGGACAAGATAGTCAGGAACTCCTAATGAAGAATTACAGCCATGAATTTTAGCCTTGACTAATTTAAAATGTAAGATGTTAAGTCACTCAAGACTATAGCCTATCCACCATTATGCCATAAGAAGCCCTACTATATTAAACAAGTTATTAGTTTAAATGCATTTCAAGAAACTATTTAACCTACTTAAGATAATTAACAGCGTTTAAGTACGCTATCAAAATTCAGATGAAAACCAACAATAAATTTGCTTTTTGAAAGGAATGTTTGTTAGCAGTCCTTCTCAGCAGATGTACGTAAATTTGCTGTTCTTCTCCAATAATCTATAATTCAGACTTGGTACCAATTCAAAAGAACTCTTCACACAATTCATCCAAATTAGTGTGCTTTTTACTGTGGAGCTTTATGTAACACAGAGAGCACCATATTCCCCGTGGAGATCATCAGATCTGCTATGTACTCATTGTCTCATTCTATCTGCTCCTACCAGGAATCTTTCATTAGTTGCTTGCTGATCTTACTCTAGAGACACAAAGTAATTATGTCCAAGAACTGTACAGTGTCAAGAAGTGGAAACTTACAGGAAATGGAGTGATATGTTCTTTAATTTTTTAAATCTAACGCTAGCACACTAAGTAAATCCAGAAGAAGATATTCCACACAAGTCACCTTGAATTCTTCTTATAGGCAAAATAGTTTAACTTGTAACCTGTACTAAAACTTTTGAAAAATGCAAACTTTCCAAGAAACATTTTCCAAAAGGAAAAAAAAACCTGTATTTTCTACCTCAAAATTTGATGTTATTTTTTTTCCTCTTGGATTACTTTCTATTGCCGTGACAAAACACCATGACCAAAACCAACTAGTGAAGGAAAGTGTTGGCTTGGTATACACATCTCCATCATAGTCCATCGTTGAAGAAGTCAGGACAATAACTCAAGCAGGAGCAGAGGTAATTACGGAAGAATGTTTCTTCCTGGCTGACTTCCCCTGCTGTTACTCTTCGGCTTTTTTATACAGCCTGGCATTGCCTTTCCTATGGTGGCACCTCACAGTGGTCTGATCCCTCCCACACTAGTCGTCACTCGAGACAATGCCCCACAGACCAATCTAATTGAAGAAACTCTTCAGTTGAGGTCCCTGCTCTCAGGGCTCTACAGTGTTTGTTAGCTTGAGAAAAACTGGTGCTCACACTGCTCACGAAAACACTCATCTAAAGCAGTCATCCTACTTTTATAAATTGAAACTTTTAGGGGCTGGAAAGATGGCTCAGGAATTAAGAGCACTTAGTGCTCTTCCTGAGGACCTGAGTTCAGTTCCTGCCACGTCAATCAGGAGTCCCACAGTAGCTCAAGTTTCAAGGAAACCAACACCCTCTTCTGACCTCTGTGGATATCTATACACACACACACACACTCACACACACACTTAAAATAAATAATTAAATGTAAACTTAATATCAAAAACTTTCCTAATTGCTGAAGTTCATTATTTCATGTATAAAGTTTTTTAAACCAGTATGTAGTAATAAAATTTTTTTAATTTATTTATTTTTATCTCAATCACAGGTTGGGTACTTTGAATCCCAGGCGTAGCCCCCTCCCCC
>JAQQSO010005232.1:0-12190 GCA_028658305.1 Pachyuromys duprasi
GGGTTCCATAATAATGGGAACAGGGACTGCCTCTGACATGAACTGATTGGCCTGCTCTTTGATCACCTCACCCAGATGGGAGAGCAGCCTTACCAGGCCACAGAGGAAGACAATGCAACCACTCCTGATGTGAGCTGATAGACTAGTATCAGCAGGAAGGAAAGGACTACCTCCCATATCAGTGGACTTGGGGAGGGGCATGTATGAAGAAGGGGTAGGGAAGGTGGGATTGGGAGGAAAGGAGGGATTGGTTTATGGAGGGATACAAAGTGAATAAGGTGTAATTAATAAAATTTAAATTTAAAAAAGAAAGTGTTTTAAGATTGGTAAATGCAAGTTATAAATGCTTGAGGGTCTAAGATGTTTTAAGATTATAAATGCAAGTTATGAAGGTTGGAAGGTCTAAGGTGATTTAAGGTATCCTAAATAGATAAAAATGCCTCATATTTCTTCCTGTTTCTATGCTACTGTTATAACCATCCACAGCTTTGACATTTATCACTAGAGCTCTAATTTCTTAATCTAACTCTTCCATTATACAATCCACTATCATGGATCCAAGCTCAAGATATTAAATTTCCTTTGGTTTATCTTTTAAGTATAGACTTAAAAGTTAAAAGTTATTTATATATATATATATATATATATCACAGTGAGAAATAACATATATATACATATATACATATATATATATATATACATATATATATATATATATATATATATATATACCCAGTCTTCCCAGTCTTTTGGATAGAGAGAGGCAGCCTTTCTTCCATGATGTATAATCATACTAAAGGTTAAGCTCAAGTGAACTTTTGCCCCTTCTTCTTCACAGGAGGCTTCTGCCTTTCCAGAGCTCAACTTAAAGAGTGTTTATGCTGTTAATACAAATGTGTATGTCTACTGCCTGTTTCCATTATGAATATCTCACTGTAAATTATATTGGTGATGTTAGCATGTCTAAAGTTTATCTCTTTTGTAAACTTAAAAGGGATTCTTATGAGCTACAGAAAATCCATCTGAATCCACCTTTCAGGTCAAATGAAATGCAGGTAAGTACTGACAGTCAACAGAACTAAGTTTCCCACCAATTGCCTGTCTCAGAAGTTGGGATTCCTCTCCCTTTTCCTGGTTTTAGGACTCCCCTTTCCTGGCTACTAGATCGCTATATTCCTGCACTCAACACCAGCCGATTGGTGAGTCTTCACTTTGAGTTGGCACAAATGCTTCCTAGAGCTCTCCCCAACCTGTATCCAAACCCTTATTCTAGGACCTTCTTCTCCCGTGGGTGAGACTTTCTCCCTATCAGCACAGTTTTGCTCCCTCCCCTTCTTTCATCTCTGTGGAATCCTAGCAAGGTAAACTGTGTCTGCTACAGGCAACTGTGCCCTTGGTCTCTGGCCAATACTGATGACCTGATAGATCAGATTATACCATACTAATCTACTGCATAGAACTTTGCTATTAGGATACCTTGAGAGGACTCTCTTCTACCTGCCCAATAGGAATAGTAGGTTCATCCATTCTTCCAAATTCTCCTCTGGGATGTCTTCTGGAGAATTTCAGATTTCTACAGCTAGCACCCACTTTACCGGCTTCCATGATTACAGACATCTGCAACCAAATTTAGCCTCAATTTCCCTTAGATGACAAATCCAAAATTAAAATCTTTTAATTACTGCCAGCTATTGGGGAAAGAGATGTTCTCTATGTTCTAGGCTTTCTCTTTCTTTCTGTCTCTCTCTCTCTCTTTGCTTCACACCTTCTGTTTCTGTTCATTCTCCCAAGAGTTTCAAATGAACACCTAAACTAAATTTTCTCTTTAGCCTACTTAACTTTGCCTTCTGCCCATATATGTGTTTTAGTATTCTGCCAGACCCAGGTGTTACTTATATTCAAGACATCGTCAAAACAGCTACCCACAGGTGCGGTCGTCTAACCTCACAGACTGCATCAAGTTAGGCCTATACTTTCCCTCCAAGCCTCAGATGTTCTCATATCCTGAACAGCAAGTACAACAGCCTGCTCTTTCTGGACTTGGCCAACATTCCAACCTTTTAGACTCCCTATGTCAGCAGGAAGTAGCTAAAGATGATGATCTCCTTGCCCATTATCCAATAGAATGGTGTGCTTCAGGTCCAGGACAAACAGGTCCAGGTTCTCCCAGAATTCCTCATTCCCTATCTGCTGCTGGGCATTACTTGCAAACTGCACCCTCTACCCTGAACTTTCGCCTTCTCCTCACTGTGTAATTTGGACATTGTGTTGCTCCTTTTCATGGCTACCAAGAGCTAGTTCCAATGAACCTGTATTTATATACTCTAACTTGCCTTACATGAGAAGCAGTCCAATGTCTCACCTTGCAACCCCTCCCTAGCTTCTTATTTTTTTAATTAAACAAAGAGGGAGTAATGCAATGGTGTGCAGGCAACTTAACCAGACTGCTCTTAGGGACCTTTAGGGTCCCAACATCATTCTATGTCAGAACCTGGGTCCTATGACATCATCTGGGCTAGGTGATTCAGGTCTGCTACTCTTACTCTCCCTCTCTCCTCTTTGGCACTTTCCCCCACCCCTTCCTTTTTCAAGTTACCTCCTGCACTCCCCTCTGCCTCTCTGCCCTCATGGCCCACTTAGGCCCTAACTCTCTTCTGCTTCCTTTTCCCCAAATAAACTCTTTCATATAAGATCTGTAGTGTGCATGTAGCATCGTTTTAAAACATTAACACTAATTTTTTTAAATGATACACTATTATTTGATGTAATTAGTATTTGTGAGAGGGAGCGGAGTTTCTATGTATGTGTGATATGTGTGTGTAAATACAGGCACACATATGCTTAGTTCTGCTCTTTCAGTCTCTTTACAATTCCACAGGTCTCATAGAACTCATAAAAAAAATTGCACAATGATAAAAAACCTCATTTATTTATTTAAAAATGGTGTTAGTGGTATGTGGTGTGTGTGTGTGTGTATGATGTGTGTATGAAGCATCCTGTGGAGCAGCTTCTCTCCTTCCACCTATATGCAGATTCCAAGGATGAGACTCCAGGTGCCAGTTTTGTTTGTGGTAAAACACCTTTACCCACTGAGCCATTGTGCTATGCCATCATTTCAGATGTCTGTTTGAAAAATGAGCTTGCTTGAACAATGACAGTTGTTTTGGATGTATTCTCATCCTAAATCAACCACTTTCAGACTTTGAATTTTTTTCAGAGAAAACTGCTCTAAAAATACAAACATTATTTTTTATTTTGCAGATGTTTCTAGGGTTTTGACTACTTTAGCTTTAATTAATGTCAGTAATAAATTTAAAGTTGGGAAAAACCCAAGGGATAAATGACAAGAAGAAAATATATGACTCTGAGTCATCATTTATTATAATTATGATGTGGTGATATTTTAACAAAGTTTATATGAAATACAATGCAAATCTTGTACAGTGTGTATCAGAACCGCAGTGCAGTTTTTAGATTTCAATGAGGAATATTTTTATACTTTATTTTTTATTAATTTTTGAGTTAGCATACAAAGTAATGTTTTATTATAGAGTTTTCATACATGTATGCCATTATGCATTGTTCTAATTCATCCCTCTCTCCTACTGCTTTTCCTTAAGCTCACAACCCCTTCAACAGGGAAATAACGATGATTTCAAGCTATATTGTGGGATTAGAAAGACGGCACCATTGATTAGAGCTCTTTCTGTGCAACTACGAATCTTCCTCCCACATAAAACATTGGAATTACCATGGATGCATCTGTAGTATCAGTGTTGTGCAGAAGGGAGACAGGAGGATTCCTGGGGTTTGCTGTCTATCAGCTTACCTGCATTTCAGTGAGAGACCCTGACTGAAAAGAATGAGGTCGAGAGTGGCAGAGCAGGTTACCTGATATCTGAACTCCTCCTCATCTGTGAGAGATGACAGATAAAATGTGAGCTCTGTGATACTAAACTGCAGTCATCATGGGCTGTCTAGTACTCAGTTTTGTATCCCTTGTGAAATACACTTGCTGGTAAATGCTGTTATAATAATGATCTCTTAGAACCTTTTTCTGGTTTAATGCTCATATCCACAATAAGAAAAATTTCAGTTGAAAAGTAAGCCTCTTAGGTCTGGACTGAAGATTTAATAAGACTAATCAGTGACAAAATGTTAAACCAAATATCATGAGCTTCTTTATTCTAGAAATTCCAAAAGATATAAATCCAGGACATAGGAGGGTTTGAAATAAGGAAATGAAAGCGTAAATAGATATAATTATATTATAATATCAAAAATACAATGTTAAAAATATATATTTGAATAATAAAGAGTCCTGAATGAGTGACTAGGCTAGAAGAATTCTAAGACTCTTTCTTAAGAAGCCTAGAGCCCGAATGTAAATTTATTTTGATGGCAGGGACAAGATACTCTGACAAAAAACAGCATAGGGAATGAAAGAACTTATTTGGCTTATAATTCCAGGTTGCAGATCATTATTTTGGAGAAATGAAGGTAGGAACTTAAGGCATTATGTTCAGAATCAAGAGCAGAAAGAGACAAATGTGCCCATGCTGCTTTTTTGCCCTCAAGGCAGCCATCTCAATTCTTACACATCTCAGGGCCTGCTGCCCAGGGAGTGGTACTACCCACAGTGGGCATGGTCAAGTAACAGTTCTTTACAGGGATGCCCAATGGCCAAGCTGGTCTAGGAAACCCTCTAACTGAAACACCCTTCTCATGGAAATACAGACTGTGGTAAGATGACATTTAAAACCAACAAGAACAGTGAGTGAGACTCTGTACTCATTATAATTTTTTTAATTCCTCAAAACATGCATATCCATTTGAATGCACGTTCAAATCACTGTGAAGTCTGTATCATTAAAGATGATGATACTGATGTCAATGTTGTTTGACATTTAAATATGCTTACATATTTCTAGACTTTGAAGTAAATCTTTTGCTTTATTTTTCATGTTCATTTCTCACCTGGAGATGGTCCTGTGTTTTCTACTGCTTCTGAGGTCTTCTACATACCTGATCACATTTCATCTCCCAAATATCACCCTCATCCTTATCTTTCTTTGCATTAGATACCAAAGACTCCTCACCTATTCTCTCTTTCTCTATAACACTCTAAATTCATGAAAAGAAAGAAATGATATCTTAAATATATCTGTTTTCTCTAAATGTTTAGCTCCCATGAAGCTTCCCAATGTGTATTAAATACTAAAAAAGATTTACATATCCATTTAAATTTTTTACTTTGAACCCCTAAAGACATTTCTTTACTCCTTTTGACATACCCTGAAGTCTAGTCCATCCTCAATGTTGATAAATTTAAAAATATGTCTCTTGGCTACTTTCATTTTCCTAGAGGATTTTCTAACTGCAGACATAATTCTCTTTGAAGGTGGGCTATTTAGAAAAGTTCTAAGTTATGTTAAGGCAACTAGTTCCTTTTTATAAAATGATCTTGGAAAACACAAATAATATTTGACATCAACTTCCACCACATCATTTCTTACTCTATCCCTCAAGAAATGGCATGCATGCTGGATGTTCATTCTCTGAATACATTCCAGTCCCAGAGGAATGGTTGATTCCATATGCATTCAACAAGTATCAGCCTTAACATCCCAGAAAATATAGACAGTCTCCAACCTTAAAGTTTCAGCTTTACTATAATATGAAAGTAATGCATGTTCAGTAGAAACTTTATTTTGAATTTGGGATATTCATGTTTCTTCCCAGGATCCTATATGAAGTAAGATACTCTCATGGTGGTGGGCATTAGAAGCAAGACACGGATCCCAATTAGCCATGTCATAATAAGAGTAAATGAGTAAATAAATGATTCTCCACAAGAACACTGTGTTGCTGAGCTCTGGTGTTTAATAGATTAGATACAGTAAATGCACTTTCAGTTTATAGATTTTAGTCTACTATGGACTGAAAGAGGGCAAGAAAAATCAACATTGACATCCATCAAATACATTGGTCACTTAGTCTCTGTCAAATCATTGTTAATACATGTTTATTGTGATATTCAATGTTATGTAAACTTAACTAAACCCTGTGGCAACCAAGTACTTAAGTTAAACATCCCTTTGGAAATCTCTAAAGCATTGTTAACAATGAGGTTTGCGTTCGAGTTAGAAGCCTAAGCAAACCTGTTGACTTTCCTGATCAACGCGTTTTTTTTTCCGTCTCATTTGAAGCATGACCAAAACAAAAAGAACATAAGTCAGCCCTTCCAGATCTTACAGTTGAACTTGAACATCAGTTTTCTGCCCTGAATCTAGAATTTGCACTGTTCCCTCTACTGAGTATCCAGCTTCCCAACTCTGGGGATCTTGGGATTTCTCAGTGGTCCAATTCTTTATAGGCAGTGTCTCTCACATTCTGTCTCCATAGAATTCTGACTAAAACCCTTATGAAGGTCTGAAGATGTCCTTGTGGTTTCCTTGCCTTTTACTCTGTGCTCAGCACTGGACTGTGTGCTGTGAATACAATATAAATTCTGTTAACTAAATCCACAGAGAAAGAGAATACACTGTCGCAATCCCCTACCAAGAAGATAATGTATCAGTATAAGTAATATTGATCATCAAGCCCATCAGAAGATAGAAAGGGAGCTTGCCTTTTTTTTTCAGCAGAGGACGGCTGAGTTGATTCTTCTAAAGGGCAACCCAAGTGCTCTCAGTCACCACAGAATTTCCAAAATGGTCAGGAAAAATGCAAAGGAGCAAAAACCAGAGTATTACTTTGCAAACCAAATTAGAATGAAAATTTAAAAACAGGAACTTTGTGGAGTTTTTCATTCCCAATATGAAATTTCATTTTAAAATAATTCGTTTTTATTTATCCATTAATTCGTATGCGCATGTGCCTGTGGTGTTAGTGTGTGTGCATGTACGTGCGTGCGTGTGTGTTTGCAGCTGCAATATATGTGTGAAAATCAAAGGACAAGATGCCAGATATCTTGCTTTTTACAAAACTCAGATCATCAGGCTTAACAGCAAATGTCTTTACATATTGAGCCATCTTGCCTCTTTTTTTTTTCCTCCTTGTGATAGAATTATGATGGGAGAAGGAAGCAAAGGACAGCCAGTGCAATGGTGACAGAGGCTCCAGCCAGAAAGCATTCCCAGAGCTAAAGGCCATGATCAGAGGCTAAAAACACCAAAACTCAGGGATGCTGACCTCTAAAGAAGCCTTGCTAAGTCTATATTAGTACTTTTTTCTCCAAAAACTTGAGAAGCTGGGTTACTCAACCACAACCAGGGTCATTTTTCAGTAGAGTCTTTGGAATTCAAGGACAGATATGTAAATCCAATTTTAAAAAATATTTCTTCCCAACCAGGAAAAGATCTCAGTGGCGCAGACACTTGGTCGCCAGACCAGAGGCACATGCCTGATTACCTTCCCAGGCTGAACGGTGGGCACAAAAAACACCAGAGGCTGGGAGTCCCAATCACAAGAAAAACCCACAGGGAAGGAAGGAAATGGGACTGACCTAGGTCACCCAGCCTTCCCCTGGAAAAGGTCCCACAGAATGGCGGACGCACAGGCGCCATCTCTGAACTACGGTCCACCCCCAAGCACAGAGACTTGCTGCATGCCCAATTCTCTACCACGGAAGAACTATGCACATCAGAACACCAGAGCCTGGATCTTCCTGTTGGGAGAAAACCCCACAGGGAAGGAAGCAAACAGGGACTGAGCTAGGGTAAAAAGGATCTCCCTGGAAAAGGTCCCCTAGACCGGTGGATGCTCATGCTGCCAGCCCAAAGACCTGTTGAGCACCAGCTACCCATCACAGACAGATCTGTGCAACCCAGAGCACCAGAGGCTGGATTTCCCTGTCGGGAGAAAACCCCACAGGGAAGGACTCCGAATTGGTGAATCGAGGGGCTGTGGAACCCAAAACAACCATATGAGGAGCCCAGGGAGAAGGGGGACAAAACCTGATCTGAGTCCAAGAGGACACAGGTCAACCATGGACATCTCCATGGACTTCTCCTGGGGAATCGATTCCCAGGCATTTCCCCCTAACGAGCGGAAGCAGCAGCAGACATAGCCAAGCCTGTGGCAGACATACCCAAGCTTGCAGCAGGGGAAGTGGGGAAGATACCACAGCCAGCAGGAAGCCAGCATCGGAGGTACCCCAACCAGCAGTGAAGAAGAGGAGGCAGCCCGCAGTGTACACAGCAACTTGCAAGGAGCACAATGCTTCATGCTCCAAGCACAGATCTCCAGCATTCCCCCACAGCCTTGTCTGAGAGGGTAGCAACTGAGGAAGCAGATAGCGTTTCCCAACTCAGGGAGCAGAGAGCAGCCTGCCAGGCTTCCAGCTTCCAGCACAGAACTCAGGGCCAGGCTCAGAAAGTCCACAACAGAATATGTGTCCGGCCCACAGCATCAGCCCCAGACCTCAGAGCCCAGCCTGCTGACCCTGCCACAGACTGTACACCACCAGGTATTCAGGAAACCTGCACAGGTGCATCATGCCCGCAATCTGCTTTTGCTAACTGCGATAGCATCCACATCCCCTCCTGTGCTTGTGCCCAACCCATATATCCCAAGCAGCTACACAACCTAGCTCTCCCCTTCAAGACAAACATCCCTGTACCTCTGTCCGAGCGTGCGGGTGCCACCCATGCACGCACGCGCACACACACACACACGCTTACAATTCTGCGCCAGCGGATTTTTCTCCCTCAGGAACAACAGAAGCAACAACACACACTCTCAAACCGCTGGTCCTCACTGATCTTCCTGAAGAATTCTACAGACACCAGAGTAAGACAGTTCCAGTCTGAAGTTCAGACTCAAGGAAGAAACAGCAAAGATTATATATAAGCAATGGCGAAAGGTCGACATAAAAACTCACCCAACAAAAATCAGGACACCATGGCACCACCAGCAACACCGAAAACTAATGGATATTTTAATTCAGCAGAAACTCAGGAAATTATGCAGTTAATTCAGGAACAAAAAGAGGAAATGAACAGAGCTCTCAAAGAAATTCAAAGAATATAATGGCCCACAGAGAAGAACAATTAGAAACATAAAGAGGGGAAATAAATACAAAAATAGGAGCCACCTTCAATCAAAGCATGAACACAGAGGAGCCACCTTCAATCAAAGCATGAACACAGAATTAGAATCTATAAAGAAAACACAAACAGAGAAAAACCTGGAACTGGAAAACTTAGAGAAAAGATCAGGAACCACAAAGGTAAGTATCACCAATAGAATACAAGAGATGGAAGAGAGAATCTAGGAAGCTGAAGATACACTTGCTGAAATTGATTCCTCACTAAGAGAAAAAATAAAATCAGAAAAGTCTCAAACACAAAACATCCAAGAAATTAAGGATGCCATGAAAAGACAAAACCTAAGAATAATAGGAATACATGAAAAGAAGACTCCAGGCTCCAAGGACTGTAAAATATTTTTAAGAAAATCATAGAAGAAAATTTCCCTAACTTAAGGAAAGAGATGTCCATAAACATACAAGAAGCCTACAGAACACCAAATAGACTAGACCAGAAAAGAAATACCTCACGTCACATCATAGTCAAAACACTAAATCTAAAAAACAAAGAAAAATATTAAAGGCAGCAAGGGAAAAAGGTCAAGTAACATATGAAGGGAGACCTATCAGAATCACACCAGTTATCTCATCAGAAACTATGAAAGCCAGAAGGGCCTGGGCAGAGGTCATACAGTCTTTAAGGGAACAGAGATGCCAACCAAGACTACTATACCCAGCAAAGCTTTCAATCAACATAGATGGAGAAAATAAAATATTCCATGACAAAACAAAATTTAAGCAATATCTACACAGCAACCCAGCCCTACAGAAGATACTAGAAGGAAAACTTCAATCCAATGAAAACAACTACACCAAAGAAAATATAGGATACAGACAATCTCCCAGCAAAATTTAAAAGAGAAAAAAAGCAATGAATCATAGTAAGACCACCAACTCCACAATAAAAGGAAATAACAGTCATTGGTCACTATTATCTATCAACATCAATGGACTCAACTCTCCAATAAAAAGACACAGACTAACAGAATGGTTGCGGAAACAAGATATAACATTCTGCTGCATTCAAGAAACACACCTATGCAACAACTACCTCAGAGTAAAGAGCTGGAAAAATGTGTTTCAAGCAAATGGACACAGAAAACAAGCTGGGATAGGGATCCTAGTATCTAATAAAATAGACTTTAGACCAAAACTAATCAAAAAAGATGAGGAGGGGCACTTCCTTCTCATCAAAGGAAAATTCCAACAGAAGGACATCACACTTATGAACATCTATGCCCCAAATACAAGACCACCTACATTTGTAAAGGAAACATTATTAAAGCTGAAATCTCATAGATCCCAACACCTTGATAGTGGGAGACTTCAACACTCCACTCTCACCAAGGGACAGATCATCCAGTCAGAAGCAAAACATGGAAACAAGGGCACTCACAGAGACTCTAAATCAAATGGCCCTAATAGATGTCTACAGAACTTTTAACCCAAAATCAAAAGAGTATACCTTCTTTTCAGCACTTCACAGAACCTTCTCCAAAATAGACCATATAGTTGGTCACAAAGCAAGTCTCCACAGATTGAAATAATCCCTTGTATCCTATGTGACCATCATGGTCTAAAGCTGGACCTCAACAACAACAGAAACAACAAAAAGCCTGCACATACATGGAAACTGTACAAATTGCTACTCAAGGAGAGCATGGTTAGGGAAGAAATTAAGAAAGAAATTAAAGATTCCCTAGAATTCAATGAAAATGAAAGCACAACATACCCAAACTTATGAGACACAATGAAGGCAGTGTTAAGAGGAAAGTTCATAGCACTAAGTGCCTTCAAGAAGAAATTTGAAACATCACATACAAGCAACTAATTGGCCCAACTGAAAGCCCTAGGAAAAAAAGAAGCAGATACACCAAAGAGGAGCAGATGGCTGGAAATAATCAGACTCAGGACTGAAATCAATCAATTAGAAACAAATAAAACTATTCAAAGAATTAATGAAACCAAGAGCTGGTTCTTTGAGAAAATTGACAGAATAGACAATCCCTCAGCCAAAATAACAAAAAGACAGAGAGAAACAATCCAAATCAGGAATGAAAAGGGGAACATAACAACAGATACTGAGGAAATCCAAACAATCATTAGGTCTTACTACAAAAGCCTATATGCCACAAAATTTGAAAATCTCAATGAAATGGATGATTTTCTTGATAGATTCCATCTACCTAAATTAAGTCAAGATCAGATAGAAAAATTGAATAGACCTATATCCCCCAAGAAAATAGAAGCAGTCATCAACAGTCTCCCTTCCAAAAAAGCCCTGGGCCAGATGGATTCAGTGCAGAATTCTACGAGACCTTCAAAGAAGTGCTACCTCCAATTCTCTCTAAACTATTCCACAAAATAAAAACAGTAAGAACATTACCAAATTCATTCTATGAAGCCACAGTCACCTTGATACCTAAACCACACAAAGACCAAACAAAAAAGAGAACTTCAGACCTATATCCTAATGAACATTGATGGAAAAATACTCAATAAAATACTTGCAAACCGAATCCAAGCCATATAAAAGATATCATCCACCATGACCAAGTAGGTGTCATCCCAGACATGCAG
The DNA here is from genome assembly GCA_028658305.1 of Pachyuromys duprasi. NCBI lineage: Eukaryota > Metazoa > Chordata > Mammalia > Rodentia > Muridae > Pachyuromys > Pachyuromys duprasi. Next base: position 11,672 of record JAQQSO010005232.1, read on the forward strand.
GAGTGGTTCGATATATGAAAATCCATCAATGGGATCCACCATATAAACAAACTGAAGGAGAAAACCCACATAATCCTCTCCTTAGATGCCAAAAAAGCTTTCAACAAAGTCCAACATCCATTCATGTTTAAAGTCTCGGAGAGATCAAGGATACAAGACAAATAACTAAACATAGTAAAGGCAATATATAGCAAGCCTATAGCCAATATCAAACTCAATGGAGAGAAACTCAGTTCAATCCCACTGAAATCAGGGACAAGGCAAGGCTGTACACTGTCTCCATCTCTTTTAAGACAACTAAAGGAGATCAAGGGGATACAAATCGGAAAGGAAGAGGTCAAAGTATCCCTCTTTGCAGATGATATGATAGTATACATGAGCAACCCCAAAAATTAGACCAGAGAACTCCTTCAACTGATAAACACCTTCAGCAAAGTGGCTGGATACAAAATCAACTCAAAAAAATCAGAAGCCCTCCTGTACACTAAAGACGAAAGGGCTGAGAAAGAAATTAGGGAA
>JAQQSO010005233.1:0-12189 GCA_028658305.1 Pachyuromys duprasi
TATTCCAATTATTCTTAGGTTTCGTCTTTTGATGGCATCCTTATTTTCTTTTATGTTTTGTGCTTGGGATTTTTCTGATTTTTTATTTTCCTTGAGTGAGGAATCCATTTCAGCCAGCGTATCCTCAGCTCCAGATATTCTTTCTTCCATCTCTTGTATTCTATTGTTGATGCTTACCTTCGTGGTTCCTGATCTTTTCTCTAAGTTCTCCAGTTCCAGGTTCTTCTCCCTTTGTGTCTTCTTTATAGATTCTAATTCTGTTTTCATGCTTTGTACCATTTCGTTCAACTGATTGACTGTGTCTCCTATTTTGGATGTTTCCTCTCTGTTTATCTTTGATTGTTCCTGTATGAGGGCAGTTAATTTCTTCTCCATTTCTTTGAGGGCCTTGTTCATTTCCTCTTTTTGTCTCTCCTCTTGTTCCTCCAATATCTGCATAATCAAAGCTTTAATATAATTTTCTTGTGTCTCCGCTGAATTAAAAACTCCACTGCTTTTGGGTGTTTCCGGTTGGGCCATGGTGTCCTGATTTTTGTTGGTTGAGTTCTTTCGCGGGTTTCTGGGCATTCGTTTATATATAATCAGGGAGCTGGTTGTGCTTTAAGGCTGTACTTCAGTCTGAATCAGTCAATCTCTTGTGTCAGGAGTATTCTTCAAGAAGATCAGGGATTTCCGGTGGTTTGCGGTGTGTGTTTTGTCTCAGTTGATCTCTGTTGTGGGCTCTGTGTGCCCAGCTTCGTGCTCTGTGCTAGAAGCTGTGAGCACTGCAGGCTGGTCATCCCTCTGGTCTGGAGTCTTTACTCCTCATTCTGTGCTAGAGTCTGAGTGTCCAGTTTTGAGATGTCAGCTGGGGGCTGTGGACTCCGCCCTGTGATTGCTGCTAAGGGCTTTCCCCTGGAATGGAGATTTGGCGCTTCCTTCTGTGCCAGGGGCTGTGCACCATGGTCTGAGATGATATTTGGGGCACACACAGTGGGTTTGGGTTGGTGTGCATCAGCTGTATGCAGGGCTGTCTGAAATGGTGCCTGAGGCCTTCTCTGTCTGGCCCGTGGTCCCCCAATCCACTCAGTTGGTGTGGTTCCGATTATAGGTCCGAGCACACCTGTGGGTTGAAGCAGAACCTGGGTGCAGTGCGAGCTCGCAGGGCGCAGTTCAGTGAAAAAGGCACCCGGTTCCTCCTGAGACTGCCCGAGAGACTGTGTGATCCAGTCTGTTATGGCGGGTGGGGGCACCCAGGGCTGCTGCTCGTTCAGATCAGAGCTGTGCACTGCTGGTCACCGGGAAATTTTTCCAAGTAATAATTGGGTGTCTCTAGGGTTTTCCCACTTGATTTTCTCACCATAGGAGTTCCGCTCACCTGGCACTCACAATGCTGGCGTTTTAGGTCCCAGAGTTCAGTCTCCTGGTAGCCGCGTTGTTTCTGCTCTCCTACTCCTCAGACACAGTGTTCTCTCGTGGCAGCCATCTTGGATCTCCCTCATTATACTATTCTAAACTGTAAAGTTGCTTGAAATATAAAAAATAAAAAATGGCATTATTGTTCAACAATATTGTAAAATATTCTAGCTTCACACAAGATTTCATGCTGACCTATGTTTCAGAAATGCATATTGATTTTATTTGTGTATATATGAAACATAAATTACTAATTGTTCTATAAAATCCTTCAATGATTCATTTTAATACTTAATTTATTATCTAATCTCTCATATTTTTCATAAACTACATTTATTTACATCTTAATAGTTACCAATATGCTACTTTTGTTACTGTTAATTATTTTGCAACTATTGCACTTGGGCATACTTTAATAGGTTTATATCATTCTTTGCTTATCCTACGGGAATCTATTCTTATCATCATTCTAGAAGAATAGCTGATTCTTGTAAGTAAGGATCCTACAGGAGTGTTATTAAGATATCTTCACAATGCTGCTATATACATGCAGAGCTGCTGCACTAATAAATTGCATGATATTTTAGAGATAAACCTATCTCCATTTGGTTTACAATAACATAATAGTCTTCAGTTCCTTGAACATTTTATGTATGTGCTTTGTAAAGATCATAGTATCATGTGAGTCTTTAGTGTCTCCTTTCACCATGTGGATCCTTGGGCTCACACTCTGGCTGTCAGGCTTGGAATTAGGCACCTACTTAATAGAGCCATTTAGCTCACACATGTAAACCTACCCTTGATCCATTTAAATAATCAAACCTTTATTTAAAAGTTATGCTGCAGTTGTGACTCATGCATGCATTCCACAGTATGCTGAAGTTGTCTACAACAACTCACTAGGGTATCTGTCTTCTTTAAGTCTGCAAGCTCAGTGACTATTAGGATTGCCTAAAACTGATGATTGTAGGGATATCCATAACACAGAAATAAGCAAATGAAACCACGGATCCAAAATACTCATCAAAACGCCATTATTTTTTAAATATGGAAAATAATCGTAGCACAATGATGTATATGGAAACCAAAACTGAGAATGTCAATGGGATATTTTAGGAAAAACAGTCATACAGTCCTTAGCAAAAACGAACGAACCAACCAACCACCCAAACACCCAAACAACAAACAAAAACCTACCATTTTCATTATTTTGTTTGTTTGTTTGAAGGAGAATTTCTCTCATAGGCACATATATTTGAATATTTAATTCCTAATTGTTCGAACTATTTGAAAACAATTAGGAGGTCTGGCATTCCTGGAGAAGGTTTATCACTGGGAGTGGGCTTTGAGGTTTCTAAAACCCATGTCTTTCCCTGTTAGCACTTCTTCTGTCTCTGTCTCTCTCTGTCTCTGTCTTGTGCTTTTAACAATCAAGATATAAGCTCTCAGCTGCTCCTCTAGGACCATGACTACATCCCTGCTGCTATTTTACACACAGTGATGATCATTACCCTCTAAAAATATGTACTCCAATAAATTCTTTCTTCTATAAGTTGCCTTGATTAGAGTGTCTTTTAAAAGTAATAGAAAAGTAATTTAGACATACTTTTTAGTTCTGTGACTTTGGAATTCATTGTGGGATTTAGTTTACCATATCATGGTTAGTGATGAGGAATATGGTGGGCTGTAAACAACATATAAATCATGTTACATATGAACATATGGTACTGATAATAATATTAGTAGCATCTCTACTTTAAGAATAGCAATATCAATTTAAACCTAAGTCTAGTAGATATACTACACAATATTCCTAGATATACTCATTGTTTCTCTCACTTTGCCACCAAACTTTGTTCATTTCAGTCAATATTTTCATCATTATAATGAGGAGACTTGCCTACAAGTGCTGCCAAAAATGCTAGCTCATATTCTTGTAGATAATCTGTAAAATATTCTGCTCTCTTGCAGCCTAGAATGGCAAGAGCTAAAGAGGTAATCAAGAAAGCAATCTTAAGTTAAAAATTACATTGTGTTTGCTATTGTGTATTTATCACAATCATGCACCTATGAATTTATCAGAAGAGATAAAAAGTAATGATGATTTAAACATTCTAATCATGCTATAGAGATTATTTTCAAATATCTCGAAGACTGTCTTTGAAAAAAAATTAGATTAAATATTTATATAGTTAATTACATTTGAAAGAAAATACATAGAACTGAAGATCCTTGAATATTCTGACAATCTAGGAAAACTGTAATGTTTTGTTTTCCAGAGCCTATATCCTTGACATATTTCTACCACATGACGTGAAAGCATTTTACTCTTGGTCATGACAAGAATTTATTCTGTTTCACGTAGGCAACACTTAACTAATAGTCTGCATACATTTTAACTTCATTATTTAAATGCAAATAAGTTATTTCAGGCTTCAGTGGAATTATTTGAGATGCAATTGTTATTTTCCAGCATGGCTTCACTGCTTTTTGGATTTATGTAACTATGCAAACACGGGTATATATTTGCTGATATTTTGCTTATTTCAATAAAAAAGAAGAATTATTTACAAAATAGCCAATATTTACAAACTCTTGAGACCAGGAAATGGATCTGTTCCTCATCATGAAGAAATGTGGCTTTTACAGGAAGTTGTACAGAACATGGTGGTTGCACTGACTTTTTTTTTTTATATATATACTCAGGTGTCTTCAGTGATGACACTGCTTTCACATTTTAACATATTGAAGGTCTTAAATGCATTGTCATCATGACAGTGAAATGTCATGATGAGGCTATTGAGTGTTTTATAATTCCATTAGACAATAAAGAAAATATTGCTCAATTACTTTTAGTGCTTATGTGTGTGTTCACTTTTATGTGCCTTTATTATAGACAGCGCAATGGTGTCTTTATACATTGACTGTAATTCAAACCTTGAGTATATTAGGGATATTTAGTAAAGTCTTGCTCAGGCTCCAGTTACTTTAGCAATGCTTCCATCAAGACTCTTCTACATCATCCTCCATTATTTATCCCTCTGAAGCTGTGAATAAGTTGTTTTTCACATCATGTCCTGCCTTCCTGTTTCCGTAGAAAGTCTATTTCAAAATATTTCTATCTCACTAAACCTCTTCTAGGAATTCAGTCATAAAAAGCATCACATTGTCCTTTTAAAAGAGGAGTTGCTCTAAAAGAAAACCATAAAGCAAGACATGCAGTATCCTACTACATTTTGTAACTTATTAGTATGCGTTTTCAGAAAAATTGTCCAAGTATTGATATTACATTTTGACACATGAATTAATTTTCTGAGATTGTAATAACAAGGTATAACAAATGAATAATTTAAAAAGAAAAAAAATGCATTTCTTCAGATTAATGTGGGGTTGAAGTCCTACATGAGGTATCAACAAATTTGATTTCTTCTTATCACTCTCCTTCTTTACTTGGGTATATTGATATAGCTATAAATGTCTGTGCATCAGTGTCTAAATCTATTCTTCTTTTTTTATAAATTTATTTATTTTTGTATCAATCACAGGTTAGGTTTTTTGCATCCAATGCGTTGCCCCCTCCCTCATTCCCTCCCACCCTCCCCAACCCTCCCTCAACTCCTCCCCTCCCCCTCCAAGTCCACCAACAGTGGAGGATTTCCACCCCTTCCATCTGACCCCAGATCATCTTGTCTCCACAGGGCTGGCTGCAGTGCCCTACCCTGGGATCTAGCCAGGCTGTTACTCCCTGGCATGTATGGGGGAGGGTCGAAGAGTCAGCCATCAAGTTCAAGACTGAAACCGTCCCTGTTTCCCTTACTAGGGTCTTCAGTTCGACAATGAGCTATCATGGGCCACATCTGAGCAGGGGTTCTAGGCCATATCCATATATGGTCCTTGGTTGGAGAAACTGTCTCATATAAGACCCCTGTGCCCTGCTCCCTAACCCTGAGCTCTTGTTCTCCCCCAGTCTTACTAACTTCCCTTATTTTTATTATTACTTCCCGTCCTCTGCCAAGGGCTTAATTGTGAGTCTTAATATCGGCTTTGATACTTTGCTATACTGATTCTTTCATAGGTCCCCTTTGGTATGCTCCTGCCCTGTTGCTTGTTTTCTCCTCCATTCAATGTCCATGCTATTAGTTCATCTAAATGAGCATTGATCATACCAACCTGGGTCCTCCTTCTTGTATATCTTCCCTAGGTGTGTAGATTTCAGCCTGACCTTCCTATCCTATAGGTCTATATAAGTGAGTATATATCATATATTTCTTTCTGCTTACAAAAACATTACTCATGTTAGAGTAGAGCCCTTTTTAGTGACTTTATTTAGCACATTGTTTCACTATTCTTTGTTTGGGGTGTTTTTTATGCTTGTTTGTTGTGGGTTTCCCCCAAGTTAACTTGTTCATTTATTTTTAAATTTTAATTTTTTTTATTTTTATTTTTATTGTATGTGTATACACACTTGTCCATATGCATGTATGTTTGACACATGTATGTATAGTGCCTGTGGAGGTCAAAACAAAGGTCAGATCCAGTGGTCATGGAACTACAGGTTGCTGTGAGATGCCTAGTGTGGGTGCTGAGAACTGAATGTTGGTTCTCTCAAGGATATTCTGTGCTATTACCTGCTGAGCTATCTCTCTATTGCTAATTAATTTAATCTTAATTATCTCCATAAGGCCCCATTTCTCAAAAGAGGGACAGGTGAACATACTACTAGAATTTCATCTTAAAATGTTTGTGTGACATAATTTATCCTATAACACAGAGCATATGAGAAAGAATCATCCCCAGATAAGTTGTATAATTGCCATGTAGACGATTAGTATTTTTATGTTAACTCTCCCCAAAATACCTGACAGAAACTATTTAAGGGAGTATGGGGTTATTTTTCTCATGATTTAGAACTTCTTTTGTGTTTTGTTTTGTTTTATTTTGATTTGTTTTGTTTTACTTACAGGGTTTCTCTGTGTATCCTAAGTAGCTGTACTGGACTCACTTTGTAGACCAGGCTGGTGTTGAACTCACAGAAATCTGCATGTCTCTGCCTCCTAAAGTGCTAGGATTAAAGAACTGTGCCACCATGCTTGGCTGATTTAAAACTTTTGTAAAGGATTGGGCAGCATACTGCAGAAAGTGGCTCTACTCAGTCTTGCTTGCAGTTTGAAATGGCCAATGTTCACATAGCTTAGGATGGGAAACAAAGACTGTGACAGTAGCAAAAAAAAAAAAAAAAAAAAAAAAAAGCATGCAAATTGGTTACAGGTGTACAGCAAAAATCTGGTTTCATTAACTAACTTCCATTTCCTACAACTTCTGTATTCTTCAAATTAGAATGACAAGCTTGAGATTAAACATTAAACACATAAACCTAGTATGGATACTTCAGATTAAGACCATAACCTTCAGAGATACAAACACAGGGGCTGACCATTCAGGGTATCTTAACAGCAGTTCAGCAGTGAGAGCAGGTTGGCTGGCAGGCAATACTGCAGACCACAAAATCACAATGTCTGTGTTTCTCAGGTGAGAGGAGAATCCACGGGAATACTCGAAAGTCCATCTTCAGGCACCTGGCTAATACTGGGAAAAATTCCCTGACTTCTCCATGGCACTGCTGCAGCCCTAAGCCACCTGCCCAAACCCAGCATCTCTGGATACTTTCCCAGAACAGGCAGCTGAGGCTCTGATCCTACAGCCTAAAGCTACCTGACTCCCAATCCCACTTTTGTGGATTCCTTCCTGCGACCGGTGCCTGGCAGCTCAGATGTTGAACACTCAATCTCACTGCCTTTGCAGTGAATACTTTATTGTACTGAGGGTGAGGCTCCAAACCTGGGCGCAGACTATCAGTCCTGTGGACACTTTCTGGGAACTAGGGGCTCCTGGTTCCAAACCCGGGAGAACAAACTCAACATTCTGTGGACACCTTCCTGTTCAAAGTGTCTACTGGAGCTTACTCTCACAGCCCTTTGAAGGTGATTCATTCTGGAACTATAGGGGAGTAGTAGCTCCATACTGCCTGCTCCCTACTTGCCTCGGTCACCCAGGTCAGAATCAGCCAGCACAGCACAGATAGTGAAAACAACAGAGCTGAGTTAGGCACCTGACTCAAGCACCATTGTCCTCCTCCCAAGGAAGCCTATGGGGCACTAGAGCAGCTATAGGCTTGGGGATATTTCTGCCTGGTGCCCCAATCACCTAGGTCAGAAACAACAAGAGCACAATAGCCAGTGAATCCAGTGGAGAACAGCCAGGCGTGGGGACCATCCTCCACAATTTAAGAAATTCTATAGGATACTGGGGCAGCTTTAGACACAGAGATCTTTCCACTTTACCCCAGCTAACTGGCATTCTTGGGCCACAAACAGTGAGCCAGCAAAGAGAGTGAATCCAGGTGAGATTTCTCGAAACTCTAGAGACAGGTAGATCAGTCTGCAGTAAAAGCTCCTGGAATAATCATTCAAGGCTACAGACAACCAGATGGCTAGAGGCCAGCTTAAGAATACAGGCAACAAAAATGTGAGCATCATGGCTTCTCCAGAATCTCCAAAAGCTAAGGGATATTCTATTGCAGCTAAAACACAGGAAAATGATCTTAAATCTAGAATTATGCAATTAATTGAGGCAAATAAAAAGAAATGAAGAAAAAAAATAGAGGCCATCATGGGTAGACAGGAATCCACATCCAAACATATGAAGGGAATGGTGCAGGACATGAAAACAGAAATAGAATCAATAAAGAAAACACACACAGAGAAAACCCTGGAATTGGAGAACTTAGAAAAGAGATCGGGAACCACAAAGGTAAGCATCACCAAAGAATACAAGAGATGGAAGAGAGAATCACAGGCGCTGAAGATATAGTTGCAGAAATGGATACACCTCTCAAAGAAAAAAGAAAATCAGAAAAGTTCCAAGAACAAAACATTCATGAAATCAAAGACACCAAGAAAGGACAAAACCTAAGAATAATAAAAATAGACATAAAATATGGTTCAAGCATCCAAGGCACAGAATATATTTTCAAGAAAATTTCCCCAATCTTAAGGAAGAGATGCCCATAAATGTACTAGAGGCCTATAGAACACCAAATACACTAGACCAGAAAAGACACTCCTCCTGCCACATAATAAACAAAACAATAAATCTACATAACAAGGAAAAGTATTAAAAGCAGCAAGGGAAAAAGCCAAGTAACATATGAATGCAGATGTATCAGAATCACACCAGACTTCTCCAGAGAGAATATGAAAGCTAGGAGGGCCTGGGTATATATCATGCAGACACTTGAAGATAACAGATATCAAACCAGACTACTATATCAAGAAAATCTCTCAATGAACAAAGATGGAGAAAACAAAATATTCCATGACATATCTATTTACACAATATATACACAGCAATTCAGCCCTACAGAAGATACTAGAAAGAAAACTCCAACCCAATGATATCAATTACACCCAAGAAAATACAGGATAAAGACACCACAACAACAAAAATGAAAAGAAAATAAGCATATAAACACACATTCACAACCAACTCCACAATAAAAGGAGGTAGCTGTCATTAGTCAGTAATATCTATTAACATCAATGGTCTCAATTCTCCAATAAAAAGACACAGTCTAACAGATTGGTTGAGGAAACAAAATCCAGAATTTTACTGCATTCAGGAAACACACATCTATAGCAAAGACAGACATTATCTCAGAGTAAAGCGCTGGAAAAAGTTTTTCCAAGAAAACTGACACAAGAAGCAAGCTGGAATACGCATTCTAATGTCTAATAAAATAGACTTTCAACCAAAATTAATTGAAAGAGTTAGAGAGGGATGCTTCAATCTCATCAAAGGAAAAATTCACCAGGAGGACATCACAATCCTGAACAAGCACAAGAGCTACATGCATTTATCAAAGAAACATTATTAAAATTTAAATCACACATTGATTCCAACACCTTGACAGTGAGAGAGATAAACACTCGACTCATGCCAAGGGAGAGATCATTGAGACAGAAGCTAAACAGAAATAATGACACTTAGAAAGGCCTTAAATCAAATGGACATGATAGATGTCTACAGAACTTTTCACACAAAAACAAGAGTTTAACATCATCTCAGCACCTAATGGAACCTTCTCCAAAATTGACCATATAGTTGGGCTCAAAGCAATCCTCAGAAGACACAAGAAACCTGAAATAATATATTTTCTAGTATCAGATCACCATGGTCTAAAACTAGACCTCAATAATAACAGAAATAATAAAAAGCCTACACAAGCATGGAAACTGAACAACTTCACAGCAGATTTACTTTTATAATAGCCAGAATCTGGAAACAACCTAGGTGTCTCTCAACTGAATAATGGATATAAAATTGTGGTTCATTTGCACAATGGAATACCACACAGCAATTAAAAACAAGGAAATCAAGAAATTTGAAGGCAAATGGAGGGAACTAGAAAAGATTATCCTGAGTTAGGTAACCCAGACGCGGAAAGACATATTTGGTTTATACTCACTTATAAGTGGATTTTAACTATGAAATATAGGATAAACATACTAAAACCTATAGTCCTAAAAAAGCTAAACAACAAGGAGGACTGTAGGAAGAGGGTGAAACCTTACTCAGAGGGATAAACAGGATAGACATAGGAAGTAGGAGAAGACAAGGAACAGGATAGAGCCTTCCATAGGGAGCCTCTGAAAGACTATACCCATTAGGGTATTGAAGCAGATACTAAGATTCATAGCCAAACTTTGGGCAGAGTGAAGAAATCCTTATGGAAGTATATGGAAATAGAAAGACGTGTAGGGGACAGGAATGCCAAAGGGAGACCAACAGAGCCAAAACACCTGGGCCCAGGGGTCCTGCAATGACTGGTATTACAACCAAGGACCATGCTCCTAAGGACCTAGATCTCCTACTCAGAGGAAGCCTATTGGCTACTCAGTTTCCAAGTGGGTGTTCTAGTAAGGGGAGCAGGGGCTATCTCGGACATGAACTCAGTGGCTGGCTCTTTGATCACCTCCGTCTGGGGAGTGCAGCCTTGCCAGATGACAAAAGAAGATGATGCAGCCAGCCCTAATGGGACCTGATAGGCTAAGGTCAGGGAGCTAAGGATAGGACATAGGAAAGAAGAGGGAGAGTGGATGGAACTGGGAGGATAAGACAGATGGGGCTGCAGCTGTGATAGAAGTGATTAAATTGTAATGTACAAAAAGAAAACCATAACATTCATTCCTGACCCCCACAATCTCACTAACATTTCGTAATGCATGTTAGATGACATTCACTTCTACTTCAAGAGTTCTCATAGTTTTAATACTTCCAATGTAGTTCAAGGTTTTGAACTCTCTTTTGAGGCTCAAAAAACAAAACAGACTCCAAGATGGCAACCCTGGGAGGACACTGTGACTGAGGAGTAGGACAGCAGTTTCCCACGCAGCGACCAGGAGATTGAAATCTGGGACCTAAAACACCAGAGTTTGTGATTGCCAGGTGAGCAGAATTCCTATGGTGAGGTAATCAAGTGGGAAAGTCCTAGGGACACCCAGTTAATCCCTGGAAAAACTCCAGGTGACCTGCTGCACACAGCCCTGATCTGAACTCACAGCTTCCCTCTGTGCCGCCAGCCACTCTGACCGGGACACACACAGTCTCCTGGCCAGGCTGAGACACCCTAGAGACCATTCCAGTCTGGGTGCATCAGCTGTGCACATCGACTAGCCCTGACCTGACCGCGCAGCCTCCCACCACCCCGCCAGCCTCCCTCCATCCCACCATCCCGTCAGCCACCATCTTTGACAGGAACACAGAGTTCCTGGTCCAGAGCAATACAATTCCAGACCTGGGAGAAACAGCAGGCCCACATCTGCTACTTCTGATGTGAACATGCAGCCTCTCACAGCCCCGCCAGTCGCCATCTCTGACTGGGACACATAGATCCGGTCTAGACTGAGCCACCTCAGATACCAGTCCAGACCTGGGAGAAACAGTGGGGGCACCTCTGCATCTGCTAGCCTTGAGCACATGCCTCCCACTGTGCCAGCGCAGCAAGCAGCCACCCCGGTCAAGGACATATAGTAACTGGTCCACATTAAGGTGTCCCCTGATACCATCCCAGACTTGGGTGCACAGCCCCTAGCTCAGAAGGAGGCACTTGCAATGCCACCCACTGACTTCAGTGTCCAACCTGTTGAACATGCCACAGACTGAAGAACACTGGGAATCCAGGAAACCTGCGAAGGCGATATCCCGCAGTCTGTGCTTGCTGAACTCATTAGCACCCTCATCCTCTCCTGTGCTTCCTACCAAACCCCATAGCTCAACCATATAGCACTCCCCTTTAGGACATCTTCACAGCAAACTCGAATGCACACATGCACTCACACACACACATGCACTCATTCACACACACACACACACACACACACACACACACACACACTTACACCCCCTCCCCAACAATGAAACGGTGCCAGCGACCTTTCCTCCCGAAGGGACAACTGAGGCACAACACACACTATCAAACCACTGGAACTCCCTGATCTTGAAGACTACTTCAGACACCAGAGACTGACAGTTCCATTCTGAAGTTGAGCTTCAAGGAATAAATAGCTCCTTGAGTATATATAAACATATGGAAGAAATCATGAAATTCGCAGGCAAATGGTGGGACCTGGAAATGATCATCCTAAGTGAGGTATCCCAAAAGCAGAAAGAAACATATGGTATATACTCACTTATATAGAACTATAGGATAGGAAGGTCATGCTGAAATCTACACTC